>JAULBU010038463.1:0-14993 GCA_032358235.1 Odonthalia washingtoniensis | reverse complement strand
TAACACGCGACCACCATCCGCAACAAATTAACTACGTCTACGTTTGATAATCGAGAAATTCCATTTGAACGTTTCTTTAATAGAAGCGGGGACCTGCGCATCTTTAAGCCATTAGGTTTCACTGCATTGGTATACGTGCCACTGCAGAACCGAACGAAGCTAGACGAGACTGCAGAAAAAAGCATATTAGTGGGGCTAGATGAAGGATCATTGTGCTACCAAGTCTACTGTCCGGGAAGAAAGGTATACTATTAACTGGCGATGTGACCTTTATTGAGGAACCTGAAGATCATCTCATGATAGATGGAAATGATTCGTTAAGGAACCTCGATAAAGTGGATTCAACGAATGAGATGTTTACATGTGGCTGAGGAAGACCACGAAAACAAAGTTGGGTGATAGTGTAATACCGGCAAATCTTCTGGTGATATATCAACAACTGACACTGATAGTATAATAGGAGAACAGATTATTAACCCCAAAAAGGCAGGAACAAAGAAGCTAGGCAGACAAGTGGGTTCGAAAAACAAATCGAAATCACAGAAGGCGACGAATATAAAATCTGGTTCAGGCAGTTCAGTGGGTATGAAGAATGTCAATAATCTGGAAAAGGGATTACAACAAAGACACGAATCCAGAATCCAAGTTTGAACAGAAGCACAGGGGCTGCTGGAAGTTGCAGAAGTGATAAACTATACCACACCAAACATGAAAAGTTGAAATACAGGGCCTGGAGGTGAAATCATAAATCAGAGCTCAACTATAGAGCAGATTAGACGTGCAGAGGGTAAGGAAGTTACTCCTCAGCAGGAGGTTGTAGTTCCTACTGACGAAACGGTAATGATTGTAGAAGCGGTGTCACAAGGCAACATACCGCAAAAAATGAAGGAGGAAATGGCTGACCAAGTTGTAAGCGTCACTGGGAACAAGCATGTGAGACCAAACTACAGGGCATGAAAAATATAAACGTGTATCAACTTGTGTCGACACCTGAAAACCGAAAACATATCGCAACGCGATGGGTTTCCTGTGAAAAGCGGGATCATATAGGCAAGGTAATTAGGCATAAGGCGAGGTGGGTTGTAAAAGGTTTCATGCAGGCTCATGGGATTGATTATGATCTTACCCATGCGCCTGTATCTAATGTGACGACACTGCGTGTACTGTTATCACTCGCTTCACAATTGAACCTCCGCGTGCACCTAATGGGTGTTACCACCGCGTTCTCGAACTCTATTGTGGAGGATGCGATTTAAGTATAGCCACCACCAAGATACGAACACCTGGTACCAGCTGGGAAATGAATAAGAATGCTTCAGGCACATTATGGTCTTAAAAAGGCTCCCAGAATATGGAACACAACATTACATACGTTTCTACGAAAGATGGCAGGGATGACTCTCAGTAGAGCGGACAGGTGCCTATATACAAGACATAACAACGGCAAAATAGAAGTCGTGCTTATGATCTACGTGGGAGACATCTTGATCTTAGCTACAGATAAAGAGGCTCTGAAAAAAGTAAATCGGACACTGAATGAAAGATTTCTGATGAAGGACATGGGTGTGATGCGCTAATACCTTGGAATGAGTATAACCGACAGACCAGATTGTATATCTATTTTTCAGAAACAGTACATTGACAACATACTAAATCGTTTCAAGATAGAAAACTCAAAGGAGAATGTGGTTCCACTGAAACAAAGAACGGCCTTTAAACGCTTGATCTTCCAACAGGATGGGGACGAACCGAAGCTGTGTCCATATAGTGAGTTGATTGGGAGCCTACTCTACTTGAGTAACTGTACAAGACCAGATATACCCCTGGCTGTATCGGAATTAGTACGATTTGTGTCAAATCCGAGAAAAAGCCACTGGAAGGCACTAAAAGGCCTCTTACGATATGTAAAAAGGACAAAGACGTTTAGACTATTCTTTAAAATGTCAGGATCAACTCCAAAACTGGAAATATATGTGGAAGCCTCGTAGGCTAATGACTTAGAGACACACAGATCCACTACAGAAATCATCGTATATTTGGAAAGTCACGTCGCTGACTGGAGTTCCAAGCGACATATGATTGTAACTCACAGTACAGCGAATGCAGCATATGTCGAGGCAGATTCGTCCGATCGTTTGGTAATCTGGTTAAGAAGTCTACTGAACAGTTTGGGATTATATCAGAAAGGACCGACTACTATGTTTGAAGAAAATGCAGAATGTCTGGTACTAGCGAGGAACGAAGAGAAATTTCTACAGTCTAAACATATTGGTATCAGATACCATTATCTGCAGTAAAAAATAGAAAGGAGATAATTATGAAATATATTCAGACTGATAATCAGATCGCAGACATCCTGAAAAATCTACTACCAGTAGGGAAGTTCTCTGCTCTGAGGAAGTACTTGGTCACAGACCAATAGAGAATCGTTTCAAACCAGTAAAAGGTATAAGCATAATATTATTATTTGTTGAAAAGAATAATATGTGATATGGTGGAATAACTCTTTGAAAACAGGATATATAAATCATGGCCAAGCCTCCGGAGTTGTGATATTTATTATCGAAGCTAGGTTTTTGATTATTCAATGCTCTGTGGAGCTAATGATATGAAGCATTGTGTGATTTCTTGAGATTGTGATGTGGACTGGGTTTGTTAATTTTGTCATAAGCTTGTTAAGTTTTTTCTTTTTGTTTGTTTGTGTTGATACATATTTTTTTTAGATAACTATGGATGAGCAGTAGAGTTTGAGAATGAAGAGAGGTCATTCTTGATATGAATATCACGGTAAGAGTGGATGAACCACTAAGGATAAGAGAATACCTTACAGTACATACAGTATTACAGTGAGTGTGTGCATTGCTGCCACACTTATTGGCACGTTTACATTCCTAAACACATATATCACCGCCGGCCACATTTGAACATCGGAGTATGTACTTAACGACGCACGGGGAAAAACAAACCCAGAGTTCGGTTTTTACTCACTTACTAAACGATGAGAAATAATCAAAAGAAAAACGGTCTGAACTACTTAATAAAGAAGACGAATGCCTTTATCAGAAACACGCGACTAACCTATTATTTCCAACTGGCAACAATGAAGGAAGTAAATTCTTTACTTTAGGGATAACAACTGACCAACGACTAGCACTATTAAGGTTATACCCTTTTGGTGGCGGACGTGTTAGATTTCTTGACTCTTTAAGGACGAAAGTCTCGTAAGGCTGTATCACCCGCTTTAATGAAAAATGCCTGTTTTCATCATAAAAGTGAAGAAAATATAAGAAAATGTAAAACTTCTATAGGAAGTTACAAAATGGCACTTTACGTTCTTTGAAAAGTTTTTTGCACTGACTATTCAATCAATGGCATTATTGTTAAAAATGATTTTGAAAAGTACCGCAGTGAGTGTAAAAGAGATGGCATTCCATGCTACGTCCGACAAGAAAATTAATGTAGATGCTGGAAAGAAAGAGAACTTGGGGAAAGAGAGTAATGTGATAAGGAAACGAGCATATAAGAACTTCATTTTCGAGAAGTACTGTTATCTTTCTAAGTATAACAGAATACAATTACGGACTTGTATTCTGAAAGGTATTCGCAGTCAATGCCCTGACAAAGTAGGAATTTATATGGGATTCAAAGAAGAGTAGAATTGTTAAAATAAAATCTGGTGTGGCAAGTGTAAAAAAGTGATATGTAATTTATGCGTATAACGGAAAGGTACTTTAATATTGCATTGTACAATGGTCAACTTCTACAGTTTAGAATTGTTTCGCCATCTCAACTTGTCGTCCTCATCTGGCCACCCTTCTGCCTCCCGAAATTACATTGTTCTTCTTTTGGGTCTGACATACAAAAATATGGTATTTTATTGGAGGACAACTTCGGGGATGTCACGTACCTTACGTGAGGTCATCGGTGAAGTTGTCGTCCATCGGTTACACAGGATTTTCTCCCCCACTTATTTTCTTACTGAACTTTCCATTCGACAGTACGAATTTTTTAAGTTTTTTGGCGTAAAATAGTACACTGTCGGAAGATAGAAAGACTCACGCAATGTGCATGAATAACAATTAGACTTTTCACATTTCCATCATATCTCATTTTCAGTATTTTATTAGACTAGGTAAAAATATTGGCTTTTTGTAACCAATATCTATCATCTAATCCGTAAAGCGGGTGAGACCGCTTGAACAAAAAATCACATTTTATTGGCTCATTTTCGATTGACTTCCGATAAACAATCATACTGTGATTTTCCCCACCATTCAAATTACAGAATTCCATTTCTTGAAGCGGTCTAAACCGCTCTGAAATTCTCGTCCTCAAAGGGTTAATAGCTTGGATAAATGTTAATTAAATTACACGACCAGTAGGGAGTAAAGTGCGAAATCGACATATTCAGTAGAGATCTCGCCTTACTTGGGGGTTGAAGGTTTATGAAGAATGTTTTAGGGTTTGTCTTATGAAATCCGACTTCAATCAGATTCCTCCCCACTGATCGCCGATTCTCCCTAAATTAAATTAAATTAATTAATGGACTTCTTGTCTCTTTTTCAGGTTCCTATGTTGGCCCTTCCTCCTATTCCATCGCCTTTAATTCGTCTAGAGTTTCTTGTCGTTGTCTCGCATGTAAGGCGTGCATCTCTCTAGTTCGTTCAATTGTATTCATATGATGGGTTCTCAGTTTCAACTTGAATGGGAATCTGAACACATAACAGCGCAAGATTATGTGCTCTATTTCCTCCAAGATATCAGCTTCATAATCTTGAGACATTTTGCCTATTTATTTTGTGATCTTTATTGAGTTTTCCCTAATCGTGTTGTTCCTATTCGTGTTATTTACTGTAGAAAACATGTCATTTATCCTGTTTCACATTTTACTGAAATCCTTGTCCCAGTTTGTTACGGTGCTGTGTAATAGGGTTTTTAATCTATGGTTCTCCCCAAATTTTGCAGTTCCATCTCGTGACCTGCGTTCATGTCTCGCCTGTGTTGTACCTGGGGCCTCCGTGATTGTAATTCTCATTTTTTGTACCCATGTTTGGGTGTTTTTTTGAATCGTCAAGTATAAAGTAGGCATCATTGACAGCACATGTAGAATCAAAGATTCGAAGCAAAAATTCTTGTGACGCGGACGATGGCGAAATATGAATGGTAGTGGCGGAGGCAGACGAGTTGGCGGGGAGGGATGGTGGAAATGGCGGCGGTCGAAGATGGTGGAGGGCATGGGCAATAGGCGGAGGTAGATGACGGAGACGGAGAGGGATGATAGTAGTGGCGGTGAAAAAACGCCGAAGGCGGAAGACGATATTAGATGAAGAGGGAAGTGGCGGTGAGAAACGCCAAGGCGGAAGACGAAGTTAGTAAAGATGGATGATGGGAATGACGGAGAGAAACGGCGGAGGCGGAAGATGAAGTTGGTGCATGGGATTGGCGGCGCTGAACACCGAAAGGATGCGAGAGTCTCAGGATGATGATGAGGAAGGCGACGGCGGCCGAGGATTGCAATGCATGGTGATAATGAAAGACGAAAGACATGGAGGAATCAACTTCGAAAAAGATAGCACGCACGCGAAGAAGTGGGATGAGGAAACTCAGTAGTAAGAGCGCACAGTGGCATGTACAGACAACGACAGGTGAGTGAAAACTTTGTAGGCATAAACATGTATGCATGGATGATAATAATACGTTCAGTGTAACGAATTACAATCATACTGTATTATGCACCTACCGGATGTCACCTACACACTGTAACATGACACAAAGATTACCACACGTGGTAACTTACACTTTAACCACTGTACGGCACTACTAGATCTTACCCGCGACTGCTACATGTGGATAAATACGTGTAATTTAGGATTCGAACCAGGTTCGATATTTCAATTAGAGCATTATCACCGGTGTACTATATCCCCACAAAACGGGAAAAGAAAATTGAAACGTGTGATCTTTTGGTTGGCCAGCGTTAAATCCCCAAACGGCACATTCGCTATCCTCAAAGCCTCATTCATCGGTGATGTAGGACACTGACGCTATCTAACGATCAGTGTACACATCCCTTTTGAGGCTCCATTCTTGCAAATCATATCATCTCAATCATTCGTCTCACTGATAGCCTTTCTTCATCATGAGTGGAACGAAGAGAGCAGATATGTATCAATCAGAGGCTATCTTTACATTCTTTGCGATGTCCGAATGTATCAACATGCAGAAAAAATATCCAAGAAGCATGGAAGAGGGAATCTCTCCCAGGGAAGGTGAGGAACATTGAGATTGGGAGATTTAGCGGAGGTGAGCAATTTAAACGTGACTACTTCTTAAATGAAAGCGAATTAAACGAATCAACTAACCTATATGGTTCGAAGTTCACCGAGGCTGAATTTGAAAGACGTTTTCGAATGTCTCGTTTTGTTTACATGCGTGTGCGAGAGGCTGTTTTGGAGTGCGATACGTACTTTAGGTTTGGTCAGGACTACACCGGATTGCCTTCAGCCACAACTGACCAAAACGTAGTTGAGGAGTTGATACAATGAGGTTTAGGGATCGGTGCAGATGCGGTAGCCGAGTATATTATACTGAAGCAATCTGCATTGCATGAGTGCAGAAGAAGATCTGTATGTGCAGTCATATCCTGCTTTGGTTTCGAGTACTTACTTCGTCCTACTCTCGAAGATGCGAACAAATAATGAATCGTCATGAAAAAATTGGATTTCCTGGCGCATTAGGTTCTTTACATTGCTCAGTATGGGAGCTGGTAAAAGGTTCTGTCGCCGAACAACAACATAACATTGGAGAAGGTGGAAGCCATTTTGGCTGCTTCCCCTTTTCAAGACCGTTGTTTATTGAGGGACCGATGGATCTGTCGTTGTTTTTGACAGAGTAGCTAGGGGTGGTGCGTTCGATGGTGTCGGCGGTTTGGATGTAGTTGTTGGAGGTGGCGCTGTTGTTGGAAGTGTCTCCATTACTGTTGAGGATGCTTGGAATGATTCGTTTTGGTTGGTTGCTGCAACTGCAGGCTCTGAAGGAACGATCTTCGTTGTTATCTTTGTGATATCTTGATTCGTATTCATCGATATAATAATTGAGGACGAAGTTAGACCAAAAAACCGGATGGGTATAATTAAAAACAGATAGTCACAATGATTCGAACGTATCCTGATAATGGACCGTTTAGAAGATAGCGTATCCGCCAAAACGTTCGCCAAAGATTTGCATTTGGCGAAACTTTTAGCGTAGTCTGCTATATTATTTTTGAAGGATTACAGAACTTACCAATTGGTGAATGACAAATTTCACTGTATTTCTCCATAACCTTTCTCTAGAATAATTTTTTTCTTGTTTTGCAGGGATAGAAGCCATCGGTAATAATGTTATTAGAACTTCTAATTTATCGATCCACTAATTGTAGAAATATAATACACGTATCATGGAGAACTTCGGTCGGTCCCAGTCAGTATATATACTTCATCTACTCACCATGAATGAATCGAATAAACAAAACTTAGCATTTTATCAAACAGAAACAGAACCAAGCTTTCAGCAACCAGACGATATCGAAAGGTAGAATCTCAACCGACAACAGGAGACCCGCGTCAATACAAGCCCTCGGTCAGGGTAATCCTTGCCGCGAGGAGCACAGTGGTCTACGCTTGATCGCGTCCTGATTACTGTCAACTACCACAAGGGTCGACGAAGAAGCATAACGTGCCTTCGATCCAAAGACTGCCTGCCAAGATACTTAATTGTATCAAGGAAATTGGATCCACCGCCCTCCTCAGGACCACGGCTAATCAGATAATTAAGAGTTTACTTTGTACACGCTTCCTTTATCAACCCCACTGTTTTCCACTCTTTTACTAATTAAACTTTCGTTTTCATTCTGAGTAGTGGCCCGATTTGAGAGAACACATAACCTATTTATCAGTTTATCGGGGAGTTTTCCATTATTCGATATTAGTTCCTGAACATTGTTCTAAGTAAGTCTTTGTCCAACGTCTCTACTTATTTTATGTCCTCATCAATTACCATACCATATGTTAATATACTTCTAATGTAAGTTTGGTATAGGTGTAGGTTCGTTATTGTTTTTAGTTTTATTCCAAAGTAAACCAATCGCATTTGCATAGTCCAGCCATCTCCCTTCCCGCTTTCATTTTTAATGTTTTGATGTCTGGTTTTTTAAATCCTTTTGTTGTTAGGCACATTCCTAATAAGTTCCCTCGTTTTGTGTCTCGATCAACCCTCTTCCTATTTCATATCTGAAGTTGCAGCTTCTTGCATTTTCCGTCAAAATTACGCATTTATTGAATTGCCATTTGAAGCCTATGTCTAACGCTCATTTTTACATTCATTCAGGAGTTCTATCATTTGCTCTGATGATGTGGACATCAGTATCACCTCATCTGCAATTAAGCAGGTGGGTTATTTTATTTTTTTCTCTTCATTCGAGAACCTAATTACCTCCCTTAGTTTTCAAGGTAGCTTCTTTATAAATAATTTAAATAGTACTAGGTAGGAAGGAGCTCCTGTCTTTAGCGTTTCTTTTTCTTTGTGATATCACCTGATTTCATTATCGTTAATGGTGTCAGTAACGCGTTTATTTCCGTTGTCTCATTCTGTGACATGTTTCCTTTTAAATCCTTTATTAGCTTGTATCTATTCACTGAGTCATACGCGTTCGCCAGATCTAGTACTGCGGTGACTATTCTTTTCCCTTTTAGTGTACCTGCAACTTCGACTGCTGCTTGTAATATTTTCATACGTTTTTGTAAGCAAATTGTGCTTTGTCTGTTGTATAAACTTTTTTTTGTTAGTGTGATCTCGATTGCTTTACTGGCATTTGACAGAACTCATGGGGGGCCATAGTTTGAAGGATTACTTTGATCTCCCTTTTATGTAATGGTGTTAGTACATCTTCTCTCTACCGCGAAGTAAACCGTCCCTGTTCTACCAATCGTTTCCCACCATGCTGCGGAGAAATTCTGCAAATAGGTCTGTCGTAACCGGCAACATGCCGAGGTGTAATCCGTTCAAGCCTATTGCTTTTCCTTTTTTCCTTGTTGTAATGTGATTATTAATTCTCTCATCATGTATGTTTTGTTAATCAAGAAGTTCCTCATTTCTATTTTTTCTTCCTCCTGTCCAATAGCCATGAAGGAAGTAAACTGGGCTGAACTCAGTGGTTTCCCTGTTCCGTGAGCTTCATGTATTTATTTTTATTTATGTATTTTGTCTCTTTGTACCGCTCTACATAGGTAAGACTCTGGGTTTTGTGGTATCTTTCTCTTGCTATCCTCTTCAAACCTTGCCTCTAGTTTGCCCCAGATTGATCTTGCATAAAGATGATTCTCTCTTGATCTTGTTATGTACTCACTTCGTTTCGTTCGATTTACACGGTTGTATTTTTTTCGTTTTGTGTCTGATGCCATCTTCAGTTCTTTATTCCAAAAAGAGGGACGAGTTCTGGGTCTACGATTCACTAACTTTTGCCATGGGTTAGTGATGCAATTTCTATTGTTTTGTATGTTTCATCGGCCGCCCCTGCTTCAAACTCCGATAGTGTTTTCATCATTACTGGTATGGTTTCTTCATAAATTGACTTAATTATTCCTCTGGCTTTCTCTGACTCAAAGTAACGATTTCGGTATACTTCTTATGTTCTGGTTTGTCGGACCTTCTTGACCTCATGTGATTGAAATAGGATAATTATAGGGCACATTGCCCCATGGACCCCTTTCGACCTCTACATTTAGCCTTTTTCTAGCAGTAACCATTAAATGTGGATTGCTTTTACCATTCTTACCTTTTGGGTGGAAGGTGGGAGTGGCTGGGCTCGAATGTACAGTTTTCTATGGGTGTTGATTGTTTTTTTAGTTCATTTACTAGTCTGTTAGCGATGTGGTCCCAGCTCGTATGGCGTGCCTTTAAGTCGCCGATTATGACATGTTTCGTGTTCTTGCATGCGGTCATCTTCCCTAAGTAGTTAAAACATTTTTCTAGAACTGGAGGTGCTGTGCATGTGGTGACATAGCAACCAGTTTCTAATTTATTTAATCCAACTTGTACTGTGATTGTATTAGACCTAACTCGCTCCTCTTTTCTTGTGATCGTGCTCTTCCATTGGTATCCTGTACCTAATTTATGTAGTTGTAAATGTATTTCAATGTGTATTCCAATACCGGCGCAAATATTATATCAATTCCCGCTCTCATCTTAGCACTATGGCGTTTTTCCATGGCGGGACCCTTCTATTTTTGAATTTGGCCAAATTTGTTGTATTGTTTCATCGACTGAATTTCTCGTTTCTTCTATTATGGAAATATCTGGTTTAGTTTTGTTTATGTAGGTGTAGAGTTTGTTTATTTTGTTCGATATGCCGCACACATTCCATGAGGGAATTCTAATTTTGATTTTTTTGTATCGGCTGAACCTATTGAAGTTCTTCGTTTCTGTGGTTTGTTTAAAGGGATGTAATTAGGTATAGACTTTATTGTATCCGTTTGCTCTAATATTTGAGTGTTATGCAAATTCCTTCTATGATTTCTATATTTTCACTTACCTCTTTCTCCTCCATATCTACGTCCCCATGTCGGTTTCTATTTGCTGCGTTTCTTGTTGTAGATGGCGTTACTATTTGCTTTTTTTTTTGGTGGATAGTGAATCAGGAAAAGTGTTTTTTCTTTTCAATTGCTTGTCCGTTTTCGTTGATTCTACTTTTTATTTATAGAAAAGGAGGGTGTGACTGTTAATTGGTTTAGTTGCGGAGTTTATCCATTGAGGCATTACTCTTTCGATGTGGTAAGTCTCTTTTTTGCTTGTTGGTATGTAGGCATTTGGTCCCAGTCTTTGGGTTTGAGTGCATTATAGTCCGGCGGAAGAAGTTTTGCTTCAAAAATTTGGTTGCTCATTTTCTCTACGAGTGTCCTCTCCTTTTCTTTTACGCATGCAATTTCCACCACTTGGTTATGTCAATCCCCATACAGATTATATGTACGAACTATTTACTCGTCTCCAACTAATTATTCAACGAGCGCTTGGCTTAGTTGGGAGATTGGACCAGATATTTCTCTTATAAAATACCTGGTTGTCATCTCTGTCGCTGTTTCATTCCTATTCGAGTGTTTCAATTGTTTTGGGAATTGTGTCCACCGTGGCCTGGGACGGGTTACTGCTTGGACATATTTTCTGTTAGCTTTTCTCGTCTATCTCCCCCCAAGACCTTGTTGTAGATTGTCCGAACATGTTTTGGGTGTGTTTCGATTTCCCAACTGAGTTGATTGCATTTTAACTTTTTCTGTTATAATGTCCTCTACTGTTCTAGTGTCGTTCTGTGTTTTCTCTGAAACTACTGCCTGTATGTCAGCACTTTCTCTTACTTCGTTTGATGCTACTGCTGCCTGGTTTTATTTTTGTGATTTCAATACCGGCATTATAGTCTTGCAGTTGTCTGTCATGGTTTGGAAATTGCAATTATTTTGAATTTGTTGAGCCTCTATTTTTTCAATAATATTGTTTTGTAGTTTTTTGAAACCATATTTATTTTGTATTCTAATCTTGTTTAATGCCTCATTTATTTCATCCGTAGTTTCTACCTTCGCACCTATTTGTTCTTTCATCATTCTCATATTTTCCTGTAGTGCTTGCACTTCTTCATATTGTGATGGGTATATGGGTTTATGTGGTGTGGAGAATATGTACAGGTCCTTCTTGCTCCTGTTTTTTGTAGGATGCGGTGGACGTGTGAAATTTAAATCACTTACATATCCTTTTGTTTGTGGACATATTCGAGCTATTGGCCTTGTGATATGATCTCTATGTGTACCTGTCATACTGACTGGTTTACGTTGGTACGATTGGTTGTTATAGTTGTTTACTTCTTGTATTATGGTGTGAATTGTCCCTTTCACTCGTGTTATTTCTTCTTTGCCTAAGGTTCCGCATTCGTGACAGTTAACCACTGTGGTTGGATTGATCTGTTTGCTTGCGAGTATGTGCAATGAGCACCGTGGGCATGTAATTAATTCCAAAGCAGTCTGTAGAGGCGTTCTTCTGTATTCTATTCTGGGATTTTGTTCTCGTTTTGTTTGTTTTGGTAGACAAGAAGGCTTCGGATTCTTGGTTTTGTCGATTATTTCGCATAAGTTGTTGCAATTATCGAGGTTGTTTGACTTTTTCCCCTTTATTTTTCTTTATCTGTTTCCAAAGACGGCAGTGTGTGGCTCGTTAATTACTATCATTTGACCTGTGATATGTGCCTTTTAACGTACACAGCTTAGCCTGCTGTATGCTCTTGATCAGATCTTAAACGTAGTGTGTCCTCAGTGACAACGCGAAATGAATGGGAGATTTTTGGATTCTCTGATGCAAATTTTATTATTGATTACCTATGATGCACTGAAAAGCCCGATATTATGCTCTTCTCTTCTAGTATGTTTGATACTGGTGCATCCTGAAATACTAAGCAGAAGATATACCGACGGTTTGATACGATGTAACTTGATTGAATAGTTATAGATCAATTACATTCGGGATTTATATGGTTGATAAACAATCCGAGTTAGAATTGTACTGAAGATCGAACCATTTGAAAGTTGGATATTGCATAGCGCCTATCCAATGAAAATGTACACATTTATAAATGCTTCTTATACTGCCTTTTAGCAGCAACTTGTATACTTCAAAAGCTACTGGTAGTATTAATTTTCATTAATTGAATATACTTTAATGGAGGCTATGAAAAAAACGGGCTGGTCTTGGTCACTTGGACTCAGAAAATGTAGTGCACCATAATGCCATATGACGACACTGTTATTTTCGTGGAGGACGTAGTAAATGAGTCAAATGGGGGAAATGCAGAAACAGGGGTATGATGGTGTAACGAAAAATGGTAAAATGTAAGCAACTAAGAGAGCAATAAATGGATATTGCGTAACATTGTGTTACGCGTGACTGAAGGTTTGTATAATAATTAATATGTGTCATTCAATGAGATAATTGTAAATATGTTAATAAAATTACAATAAAAAAGTGAGGAAAATTACAGCAAGGCAGATAATATAGATTTTGCTGTTATCAATATGCAAGCTAACTTTGTACTTGTTGGACAGAGTACAATGTCACGTTGGCCCTTACCACTGTCCCCCTTCTTTTGCCACACATTATATTTCCAATATAGTATCCGTTCAAACAACACCGTACATTGTTGATTTTTCACATTCATAAACAGACATTTCCCAACGTAACTTCCTCAATACCCATATGTTCATCTTCGAACTTCGTCAACATCGAGAACAGGTCTGCTTTTCAGACATATATTTTTCGTCAAAATCGGTTCAAAAATTATCGCCCCAGTGCATGCAAGGACTGTGCAGTAACCAGCGTGTTGTGATAAAAAGTCTCTATTAAAAGTTCAGATTTTGAGTTCGTTGATTCATAATTTTAATAGCCTCCCTCTTTCTTCGTCTGCTCGCTCATTCCACCTGAGTTCGTTCGCTCACACACTTTCTGTCAACATCTCAACAATCTCACATTCCATTTCATCATTTACGCGAAATTATAAGCAGATGGGAGATTGTACTGATATTCAGACTATCGCCATCCTTTGTTCAAGGGATAATTCAGTAGTCATGAGCGAATTGAGCCCCTTGATGGTAGAAAAGAGTACATTGATACTATCAATTATATTGAGCTTGATTTTCTCTTAACTCATCCTACGTTACGCAACAGGTGCAAGTACAGCACAAAAACCTTGGAGAGTAGTGAAGGACTACCACATCCAAATTTCATAAAACATATATGGTTGTAACCAGTGGCGTCTGCCATTTGTGCCTACGAAGTTATAGATTTTGGTATGAGTAGTTCTTTCATGAACATAGAGAAGGCTGGATTCTTCTGTGATTAAGTGTGGCTCTTATTTGGATGAAGAAGGTCACCAGTTACAAGAAAATCTTGTAGCAAAGACACGTAGGAAAAACTGTTTACGAGTAACCAACTGAAAGGTGAAAAGTGGCATATCACTACAGTACGGGATGTTATTCTTATCGGATAAGAACTAGAACTTCTGCGTGACGAGAAGTCAGTGCCTGTATCATTAGTGGGTTTTGGAAAACCCAAAAAACTATACTATAGTGAATAGTTTTTGGGATTCAAGATTTTCATAAAAGAGCGGGATTTTTTCTTCAACGTTTACAGTAATTTGAAATACATTTTGAACTATTTTGGCCCTTGGTGTTGTCTCCCCAAGTTTTGTACCAACTATGAATATATGAATTTTTTACCTTCATCCTCCGGTGGTTGAAAATTTAACCGTCGGCGGATGTCGAAAAATTATTACGCGCTAGCGTAGTGGCCATATTTCTCTTATTTTGGACGTCACCACTGTACACATTCAACATGCCAAAAAAGGCTGCACCCATCGTAATAACAGCGGTTCCCCGTTCAATTGATTGACAATTTTGAACAGTTCAGACGGCGGACTCCCCAAAACTCCTCCTACGTTTACAAAGTCTCTCATTGCAGCCTCCCCTTCTCCACTTCAATTTATTACAACTTGCAATGTGACCTCTCCTTCCCCACCTCCATTTAATACAACTCACACTGCGTATTACCCTCCTCCACATGCACCTAATACCACTTGCACTGCGTCCTCTCTTCCTCCACCTACATTTAATACAAATCGCACTTCGAAAAATTCTACTGCGGCCATCACCCCTTCTCTTGAGGAAACTACTAATAACACCTCGTTTCCACACACCCCTACTAAAGAATACTGTTCACAAAACTGTGTGAGAAGGAGATGAATGGATGTTCAGCCGGAAGCGGAGGTGGGACCTTATAAAGAAGTTCTAGAGTGTGGTACTCATTTTTCTGTGTTTGGACGGGGGAAGCATTGTTTACAAGTATTTAACAACTCAGGAACTAATCAGGATTACTACCGTCTACAAATGATACTAAAAACTGTAGAGACAGATTCAAATATTTAA
>JAULBU010038452.1:0-14994 GCA_032358235.1 Odonthalia washingtoniensis | reverse complement strand
GTTAAAGATCCCTCTCTGGGTACGTCGAGACGCGAGTTCGATTCTTGTTGGTGACGCTGACGGAACTTGGGCGGGAAGAGTCCCCCGATGCGGGGGCTTTTCTTGCCCAGCGTAGAAATAATGTAAGCAGACACTGTAAAGCAAAAATCATTAAAAGTAAATTATTATTTCTCCAAATTCTGTGAGTAAGCCCCTGTGGAGTATTTTGGTTTAGGACCATGACACATGTTTTTGCATTCCATTGGAGACAAATTATTTCAGACCAGCGTGAGCACTAGTATAAAAATTCAATCATGTGCGCTCCATCGCGTGCAACGACGATAACTTCTTCCGCAACAAGACAGACAGGTTAGTGAATTTGATATAGCAGCGTTCGATTTAGTAAGTTGGTTTAGTCTGTTTCTCAAGCGAATGGGTAGGTCGTTTGCGAACAACTTGAAGAGCGCTGGGATGAGGGCCCTCCTTGAGTGACTCCTATAAATAGCAACGCCGTCTAGTCGATAGATTCACCATCCTTGCAGACGGGCAGGGGAGACAGGATCATGGCCATTTACTTTAACGTGTCTGTGGGGAATAGTGTTTTCATTTTATGTACATCAGCGTGCAATTGGCGATGTGAAAACCCTTAGCGACGTCAAGAACCGCAATCACGTATTCACCGCCTGTGAAACAAGCAGTCACTTCCACTGTATCTTGCAAGATGTTGATTCCACTTTGAAAACAGAACTGAAGAGGGTCAGTGTCGTACTGCTGTTCGAGGCGCCTGGTTCGAGTGGTTTAGATCAGTCTTCTAGCGTGCAAAAGATTATAAAAGGTCCTGTAGTTGGAGGGTAGAATATGGTAACCCATTTTGAATCTGGGGCTGAGTACGCCAATATGTCGGAATAATCGCGAGCATTTCTATATTTTTCTACCAGACGTGAAAGAGTCGGGCGCTCAACTTGCAGTGGACTGATAGCATTTCAGAGTGAATACTATCAGTGCCAACGGCTTCCCCAATGCTGCACTCCCTGATAGACTTTTAAATTTCTGACTCAAAATCAGCATCTGCCATATACTTCTGCATCGGGATTGGCAGGTACCGATACTGGTCTTCACCCATGTAGTTGGTGAAATATGCTGGGGTGAATTGATTTCCTCGTATTTTCACCTCCTTTTCATGTTTCTCTCTCGTGCGTTTGTCTCTTTGGATTGATGAATTGGCATAACAGTTTGGATTCTCTTATATTTTGCGTTTAGTTTCCTGCTTAAAGATGGCCTCAGATTTTCGCCAGATCTTTTGCGCGGCTCTGTCTTGTAGTTTTGACCTTTCCTTATGCTCCAATTTCCCCGACAATTTTCCTTCCATTTAAAAATAGTTTTTTTTCTAGACCGATGCCCAGTAAATTGTCTTGTTTCAAAACGGAGGCTTGTTGTAAGGCCTCCGCTTAGAGAGCTGTTACCACGGGTCCACTACCATTTTTATGACATCAAGGAAGGTGGACTCGAAAGTAACGTTGGTACATGCATTCAATTTTGCTATTGCAATAGAAAATGTAACCGTATATATGTCGTTAACGAGGGTTCTGGCCCTATTAGATACGAGGAGTAGCTTAGCAATACGCCTCCGTTTTTCACGTAAGATGGCGAAGCCAATGGCTTTGAAGGAGATTGTGAGGTGGTAAGATGCGCCAGTCTAAGGGCCGGTTTCAACGTATGGGGAGGACCTTTGGTCTGTCGATATTACAATGTCAGAATTGCTGCTTCCTAGTTTACCTTTAGGGTGAAATGTGGGTTCAGAGCAAGCCATCATTTTGAGGGGGGAATATATCAGGGAGATCACCAGCGGGTAACCTAATCTGTTGCTTGAGCGGTCCCATCTAGACTCTATGTCGGAGTGGTAGCATTCATGTCGCCTATGATTGTATGATGTATTGAGCTTTTAGTCATATTCCCAATGTGTGAAATGTATTGCTTGATGGCAGCGGGGAGGTAGCAGGGCTGACATAGAAGCCAGTTACAAGCAGGTTATTGTTAAGTTGTACGGTGATTGACTGTATTAAAGCGTTCTGTATGGGTGATCTGTTATCATTTGCATCGTTGGTAGGATGTTAGTTGGTTCTATTAGTTGAATGGCGGTAACTGTGTAGTTGAGTGCGGGTTTAATAAAGAGGGATAAGACTGATCTGGTTGGGGGAACCGGGGATCCTTTTCTATGCATGGGTAGCTTCAACTTGAGCACTTGTCCACCACTGGCTTACCACTTCGTCGACTTCTCGTCTGGTTTCAGCCAGAACTAGAATGTCTGCGTTTTTCTTTTCGATGGAGGAGTAGATGTCTTGTTACCAACCCCACAGATGTGACCGAGTGAAATATTAATTATATGGATACACCCGAGCGGGTCGCGAAATAGTCTTTTGCCTCTTGTTTCCGACTTCACAATGGCGATGCAGCTGTGGGAGGTGGATTCATCCATAGTTACGTCTGTTATAGTTATGGTACGAATTTCATTGAGGTCCATGTGTGTCTCCAATAGTGGTGATCGGACCGGGTAGTCTAAACTAACGTCTCTCATTCTATCATTGCGTTTAACTGGTATAGGCGTATGTAGGAGGTTTTGTGACTCCGCCGCTATAGCTACTTGTAGCATGTCATTGTCTATGAGCGTTTAATCTAGCTTTAATAACACCAGATTTTCTTTGAAAAATGTTCTTGTGCCCTCATTTTCCGGTTTTGTCGCTGATTTCGTCCATTTCTGCAGGAAGATTTCCAGATGCCTCTTTAGCAGACCAGATTGGTGTTCTGACGGGACATTGTCAATGTGCACAGGTTTGAGGGGTACTATCTGCAGGGTAGAATATGGGCTTGGAGCTTCGGATCGCTCAAGCCTTTCATGAGCGTATCGATCTTGGCCTCGACGCAGGCAATTTCGACCACAGAATCTTTCCTAGCACCGTGTTTGGATTGTATGTTCTGACGGACTCGTTTCCGCCGTTTCTTGGTCAAGATCACTATGAAACTTACAGATGGGACCTGTTTTTTTGATACCAAAATACTTTGTAACTAAAGGTGCACGTTTGCCACCTCTTTACAGGAATCATGGGCTCTCCTGGAACTGATCCCCTGAGGTCGCTTTCAGTGAAACCGCTTGGTCGTGGGATCTTCGAGCTTCTTCCGTGTGTCTACCACCAAGGCCTTGGTGATCTTCGTTTTGGTATTGAGCATTCTCAGTTACACGTGTCTAATAATTCTTTCCTGAATGCAGTTGGTCAAAACGAGCGGTGAGAGGTTTAGGAAAACGGTAAGTGGGTGTGCTATTGCGTTGAGAAGGCTCGGGAGGCTAGCGTGGAGATGAGGATTAGTAGCGGGACTGACTTGTTAATAGAGTAGATGCTGCGGATCTTTGTTGTTTAGGAGTTTCAATATGTCTTGGAAGTTGCTGGTGATTGCTTTGAAATTTTCATTAAACTTGGAATCCTGTTTATCCATGTTTTCTGCTTGAAACTTAAAGTTTTCGTTGGATTTGGCCTCTTTATTTCGGAATCTTTCCTCAACCTTACTGAACCATGACACGGATCCGTCTCTGATGTCCTGAACTTCCTTTGTCATTGTGTCAAAGTTGGAGATGGATCGATCAAGAAGATCTGAGATGAGACGCACAACGTCTTTTTGCAAAGCGAGATCACTATCTTTCGTGGTGACAATTTGGTTATCTGCGTTGTCAGTGAAGTTTTTCTTTGATAAAGACACCTCCAGTGGCCCAGGTAAATATGAATTGGATATGAGGGCGTTGTGTGAGGTGAAGTTTACGGTTTTGTGATTGGTTGTAGCGACACCTTCAAACTGCTTTGAGGGGGTTGGTCTTTGTCAGTTGATGGAGTTCGCCATATGGACGATGTGGACGGCGGTGTTTGAAAGTAGGATCGACTTAGAGTCATTTGCGGAACCACAGTTTTCGCATGTAAAGGCAGGGATGGCGTTGTAGAAGTTGAGGTGTATTTCATGGCACAGACACTTTGCGCAACGGATAAGTCTAGTAGCGTTTTAATTCTGCCTCTGTGAGATGAAGGAGGACTTTGGATCTTCTTGTTTCGACTTGAGAACAGTTGACGTGGGTTTAGGTTTATGGAAAAACAAGGCGGAAGAATCACGATTCAGGAGGTCTGTGCATTTGGTGTTTGCCGTCCAACTCACATTTGACAACCGATGGCGGTGCGCAGGCCCGAATAACTTGGTCATCAAGGTAGAGTATGTATTTGAACTGGAAGGTGACTGTCATTTAGGTGACTGTCATTTTAAGCCAATCCCCTGTAGGGCCTTGGGCTTAGGGTACCTGTGTAATTGGAGTATGCAGGTAGTGAGATCGACCCAATAACTAATACGGGTTTCTTGATTTTTCGTCCAATTGATTTATCAATTCCTAATGATTATCTGATATTTCCTGCAGCAATGGGTGAATATCACTGGTATTACCAGTCCTAATACTGTTTTTTATATCTAAAATTCAATTTGTTTTTAAAAAATCTAATTTTTTCAATTATAAAAATCCTGCTTTTCCAACTTACAGAAATCATTTTTTCCAATGAAAATAACAGGATTTTAGGAAGAACTGTCGGCTCCCCTACGTCGCTGATTTTCCATATTTATGTATTTTTATAATTTAAAAATTATAATTTCCATCGCCCCAATGGTGGTCGGTACTGTAAAACCCTATGTTAGAACAGTGAACTGTGATATTACTGACTTCAGTAGATATAGGATACAAAATTCTTACACATGTCAGTTATCAAGCCGATCATGTTACATGACAAATTCAGAGCATTGCTGTCCATGTGACAAGCATGTTGTCCCGCACGTCTGTGTTTCCGGGAATGAATGCCTACTTCCAAGAGGTGGAAGGGAGTGGATGTACGCGAGATTCATTCATAAATTTTGGCCATATGAACGCCCGCATTGAACCAATCGTATGTTGGATATTCAAACATCGTAGTTCTTTCCCTGGGCATTCATATTGTCAAAAACTGGTAATTTTATGAAGACTGGGTATTCAGTGTTTTGTGGTTACGTGAAGTTGCGAGAATCAATTTATAAAAATAATTTGGACGCCAATTTTGGTCATTGCTGTCACCACTTTTCAATCTAATTTTATGAAGACAGTGATTATGGTAGTGCGTGTATGACCGCCATCAATACAAAAATATTAGAGAGGAATGCAGGAAAGCCACCAGAAATGCAATTACTGTACGTCATGAATACCTACATTGAAGAGCTGAAAGAGATGAATTTACATTTACGTGAGAGATTATAAATGTAACGTGGTAGTTACATGATTTTAATAGACACGTTCACAACAATGATGCCCATTAAGCAATTGGAATCAATGATAAATGGAAGTGATTTTATAAGGAAGTGATTTCAAGTATCAAATAACGTGGTGAAAACTTGGATATGTATGACACATCGTTGGGTAAATTATAAATCCCTTTTAACTAGTTGAGATTACTTTTACGATAATTTGAAGGGGTGAATGGGTTTTCATAATATTGATATTTCACGTAAATACGATGGTTGAAAAATGTCTATTTAGGGGACGGTTTGCATCAGTTCTCGTAAAATTTGTCTCCCTTTCCTTTCCATGCGAAGAATTCTTGTAACTACCATCCTCGCAAAGTGCGTAAAGGTAAAAAATCGTTTCCGTTATTGGTTATTAGTAGTTAGTTTTTTAGTTGTTAGTTTTTGTCTCATCTAAGTGTGGAAAGGTGGGAAATCGTTTGCGATCTTGTGAAGGTTGGGAAGCATAACATGACTTCCTGGCCCTCACGGAGTCGTAAACAGTTATCTACTATTTCATATTTAGTTGTCAGTGTTTGTTTTCCGCAAGTGTGGAAAAGTAGGAAATCATTTGCGATCTTGTAGAGGCAGGTGAGTGGGGTAATTTGTTCAATCTTTATTTGTACGAATTGTCCATGTGTGTGTTGCAGTAATCGCAATATCTGGTTGCTCACTTTGTAATGTATCAAAGCGGCTATTGGAATGTTATATTCTCAGAATGAGAGCCTGCCATCGTACCGAAACCTGACAGGCTGCTATTTCTGAAACATGTGGCAACTAATAAATTAAATGTTATATTCTCAGAATCTAACGTAAATATTATTACTTGTACCATGAGAGGCCGTCATGGCATTGACAGTGTATAGTGAAATCATTTATAGTAGTTTACTGATTGTAGTTATAGTGATAAGTGTTTAATGTAGTGTACATAAAATGAGATAACCCTAAGATAAAATGAAGGGAAAATAAGAATAAAATAACTAGTTCTTTTTAACGTGATGAACATGATCAGGACCTTAATCAATGAGAAGTTCTTTATACAAGTTATTTTATTTTTGAATTGTGGACAAAATGAACTAGTTGAAGACGTTTGGGAAATGAGATAGGTATTAATGGAAGGGAATAGGTGTACCAAAAGTCTAGAAGGAGATATGTATGATAAATCTAAAATTGCAAAACTACAAAGAAAATAAAATAACTAATCGACCTCTACATGATGATCATGGTCCTCACCGTAATCAAGGAAACGTTCTTCGCCCCTTGCGATAGGAAATAAATTGCTAACCTCTAAAGTCTGGTACGAAATACCTGCTTCATCAGTTCTCGACTTCAAATTTTGCAGGAACATGCAATTCTGTACCCTTGGATTCTTGGCTCTTTCCGTACGGGATGATTTATCACCGGGGAGATATTTGCAATCCTTAATTTACCTTGTCACACACCAAGGAGCAGCAACGATCCAACATCTTTTCAATGTACCATCGGAGGCGGTAAATAGATGCGTACAATTTGCAGCGTAATTGAGGAATTGGTTTTTCGTTACAGAAAGGAAAACCTCACCATATGATTTCGCAATAGAACTGCTGCCACCCAAAATTTCACCATCAGCTCCAGCCCACTGGAAAACGGAACAATTCAATGTCTTCTTTCTTTTTCTCGCTTCATCTTCAAATCGTTTTGTAATATGCTTTCATGTTGCGTCATCAGTTGACCGAACCCACTTCACATATCCTTGAAGGTCTAAATTCTTGTAGTTGAACTTAAATTTGAATATATTTGATTTGAAACTCTGTGTAAAAGCGAAGGGAAGGAATCGTGGGAATTCAGTTTCCGTTGACGATGATAAGTCAGATGTTGAAAAGGACATTTTTGTTGACGACAACTTGTTAAAGTCAGAGTAGGGACCGAAAATTGAAAATTGAATGGATGAAGATAAAAAATTGTATCGAGCAGTTTTCTTGCAGTAACATTGAACGAAGAAGGATATATTTCGTAAGATCCCTGTTCGATTCTTCATTAAATGTTTGAACCGAATACACGAAAAAGGGTCATATCCGAATATGCGTCAAATTACTTCTCAGTTATTGAAAAAGCAGGTAACGGAAGTGGAAGTAGTGATGGATTATCTGGCGTCTTCGTTGAGAAAGCAGGTGGTGGAAGTGGAACAAATGATGAATTATCGTACGTCGTCGTTGATGTAGGCTGTCGTGTACAAGCGCATAGAGGGATGTGAAAAAATAATGAAAAGATTATTTGAAATCAAAAAATTAAATAACAAAATTTCGGCAGACATGCCAACTACATATGGAGTGAAAAATTGTGCAAAAAATTAAATAACTAATTTTTTGAAAAAATCCCAACTCCAAATGGAGTTGGAATTTTCGCAAAATTGGTGTAAAGGAGACGGTCGTGAACTAATAATGTATGAATATTGGAATAGCTTACACCTGGCATTTTCGATGAGCCGGCACCAGACATTCCATCCTACATAGGACATGGAACGGGGTGTGGTTGTTACTGTAACGGTAGTATGCCGTCATAATAACACCCATACGACTATACTGTAGTCAAAACAAGCATATAATTATACGTTATCGCAACAACCGGAAAATATACACGAGTCATATGTATGTAACGAGTTTAGTATATATTTTAAGGCAATGTCGGTCAACTTTCAAAGTTACTCAACACTCAAATAATCCGCTCTCAACTGTTCACAAACGGAGTTATCATCCTCATATTAATCAGCCAAGTTCAATGTTTTGCTTTCATCCATCACAAAAAGCGACACAGAAGGCAATTAAATAAGAAATGGCATCAAGTACAACCCGTCCATGTATAGCACCGAAAATGCTTATGCATGGTAGTCTCAGCGTGAACGGAGAAAAAGCGTTTCATCAAACCGTTCTTGGAGCTGAGTTTGGAGATGATAAGTCTGTGAGGGGTATTGTTCCGAATATCACCGTTCATCTGTACTGTCCAAGTTTTCAACATATGGACACGTACAACAAATGTGGTTGAGGAGAATTGGACGTGTAACCAGTTCTTGTTGGTACTGCAGTTGTCAAAGGGGTTCCGGATGGTTCTGGTGAAACTGTTCTTGAGCAATGGCAAGGAGTATGTCATGATGACCATTTGGATAGGATTATTGTAGAAGATGTGAAAATAGACAAAGATTATAGGAACACTGCATATCCTAATGTTTTGCCCAATCCGGGGCAGGGCAATCCAAAGTTTCTGGGTGACATGCTTGAAAACATTCCAATATATACATGGAACAGTCAAGCCATGAAAGTCAATAAGATTAAAAGATACGGTGCTGAAGATGATGAAGAAGACCGTCCTTTAACGCTGAAAGACTTTCATGTCAACAATTACGACACAATAGACAATTGGGTAGGAGGGAATCAGGTGAGAAATGTGAAAAATTCACTACGGGAAGTGAGTAATGATCATCTTGATGAGTTCGTGAGAACGTTTCACGATGACCAATATCAGGTTGGATTTGGAATGATTTAGGTCACATTTTTGAAAGAAGATATCAGACGTGGTCGATATACAAATATATCGGAACTATGTGATATAGACGAGCGGAGGCCTGAATTAGAGAACGGTAAATCTGTAGTTGTAGCGGACGGTCGCCATAATTTGGTAGCATTCAAAATACTAAGCAGTAGGATGGATGCATAAGTGAACTGGACGAAGGGTCACATCCAAGTGGCTCTGTTCCTAAGGAAATATGGCCATGTAATGACACCATGGGAGGTTATCATTCTAAGTCGAAAGAGAAATAAATCTTCAACAAAAACCAAAAAACACTTGTCACTCATATACCTGATGGGCAGCGTAATTAGATATGCTGATGCGTTCAGTTAAGAGCACAATACTTCCTTTGAAGATGCTCGGGGATATTGCGCAGGACATGGAAAGGCCAAATTTTCTGGACATGAAAAGCACATCGACGTATGAACATTATGCATTCGTTGCAAAAATGTTGTGCAGTTTCAGGAGTGTAATGACCCGAATCAAGACAATCCAACAATTCGTTTCCTGCCAAAAATCTGGAAAGAGTGGTGTTACGTGCTTCGACAGTTGTATTCTCACTCATGGAACAGTGGAAGATATACTGCTGCTTTTGGATGTTGTCTAAGCTTCCTTCGGAAACCGCAGTAAAGGTACGTTTGATGCAAATATTTTCTACCACGTTGGTAATGCGTTTCTAGAAGCAATGCATAAGTTTCTTGACCAAATAAATGTTGGGGGATGTCACCTCGAAGAAGAAGAAATTCCAAAAACAATGACAGAACTAATGTAAGTGGTAATTCCGGAAACCAAATCAAGAATAAAATCTATCGACAGCATATTTTGAAATCACCTCAAGCTATTCTAGTATAAAAAAGGAAACAAGTCCGTAAAATTGGTGACTCGTGCGGCCCCAAGACATGACAGACTTGTGAAGAAAATATGGAGTTACTTTTTAATATAAGAAAAGGACAATGCAAAAGGTAAGGAAAGCAATGCTAAGAAAAATGTTTCTGGAATGGGGGTGCATGGAGGACGTGTAATCACAACAAGAAGCAGGGAGCGGAAGCAACGCGAACCCATTGTTGTCGACAGCGATGATGACAGCGAACCGCCTGCGAAATACTCATCAAAGAAGAATTCAACAGAACTGCAAGCAAAGAAGATTGGAAAGAAGACTATATTGGAAGAACCTTTCTCACCGAGAAATATCAAGAAAGCAACGAAAGACAGTGGAAAATCTGCATCAACAGAAAGGACAAACACTTTGACCGAGATTATGCCAGCTCGAAAACAGAAGGAGGGTATCGCGGAAGTTGACAACGCCCCGCCTCCGTCTATACTCCTAGCTGGATGTATTCTCTGGAATCGGATTATGTTTGAACGTTGTAGAGATTTAATGACAATAAAGCACATGTTGCTTTATCAAAGACCCCACCTTCTACATGGATGGGGTAATATTGAAAATGCGGAGAAGACACTTAAATCCAACAGGACACCTGTAGCTTCGTTGAGGGGTCTAAGTTCTTCTACGAGCAGTGAATCGAGAGTGATTAACGATACGAGGACATTTTTGAGATCGGCGTTAATACCACAACATCATCGTGCTCATATCGTTTTCAATTATAACCTGATATTGGAACTCAGAACATTGGAATGGACGTGGGCTGCATATGAGCAATTATAATTCATGGAATTTACTTCCAACTATCCGGACGGTAATATATGGATAAAGGCGGCCAACTATGACAAATCAGGTTACGGAATAGCATTTTTTCCAGGAGAAATCAACAGTTGGACAGTGATGGGTATTGCATTCTGAATGGTATGTAGGATGCATTCAATCTTGAAGCAGAGTTGAGGAAGGCCTGTGTGACTGCTTTTAAGAAAGAAAGTTCATTTCCAAAACATACAGTTTCAGAGTTCTTTAATGGGATTGAGACATGGTTTCCAGGAGAAAAAGCGTTGATCAGTGAATCGGATACGGATAATTGGATTCGGATAATAAACAGCCGAGGGTATGGACAATATGAAAAAGATAGGAACAAAGGGGATGGGCGTTACTACAGTACAAGAAACTCATTGGAGAATATATTTGAACCTAATCGAGACCATTTTTGTCTGGCAGAAATGCGCGCAGCACTGGCCTTACGGATTGGTTGGACGTGCGATTTCATGGGTGTAGATATTAAATGTACGTGGCGGACTGAAATTTCAAATAGATGAGGACGTTTCCTCCTTACTGGGAAGGGATTCTCACCACAACACGGCCATAATTATTCCGACGTGAGAGAGACCGGGTCCCCTGGAAATTTCACGATTGCAACAGCTACCGAACCGGTCTCTCTATGGATAGCGCCAGGATCCGACCGATATGTCCGTTTAATCAATGATGAAAAATAACGAATTGCGATTTGTTTGGAAATGGAACTAATTGAAATTTCTCCTCAATCTATTTTTATTGGGCATGGATATGTGCATCACGCTGAAGCAGGATGGAACGGTACACACTGTCTTAGATATCATATCCACGTAATTGCTGAGGGAAGGAACTAGGGAGATGCAATTTTTTAGGTGTATGGTCGGTCGTGTAGACGAAGATGTGACATCAATCGTTCAAACATATCGTATCACAATCAGAAGGTTATCACATCTGTTCATCCATGAATATACACGAGGAATACTCATTGTAGTTCCTTCTACATTGTCTCCTTCCACGGTATCAGGTATATATCTAATGAAATCATGAAACACTGCAGGACCAATTTTATTCGTGAACAAACTCAATTTTTCCTCATAGTTCCTCCCTTCATCACCTACACTTTCGCGCTGATTTCCCCTGTTCTGTACTTGTATATCACAAATATCCGCTGTCCGCCACAAAGACATGTCCAGAGCACCAAATCTATTCGTTTTCAATAGTTTCCTTTTGGTAGTAGCTATTTCCTTTTCCCTCTTTTCCGTTGCTCCAAATTCTTCAAATTAAGTCGAGACAATAATGAACCATAACCAAGTACTTCAAAAAATATGTCCTTCGCATCTCTTTTCCTTCCACTACAGAAGTTCGATAGTAACTGTCTCAGACGTCCCTTTAATGTAACAACTTTACAAAACGCATCAACGACGGCATTTCTCGATTCTTCAGACGAATATATTTGTACCCTTTCCCCTGTTGACAATTACTTTCTGAGTAACGAAAATATAATATCTCTCTCGGAATTTATCGAGGGGACATATATAATGTTACCGCTACAAACAAAAGCGTGTGGTGTTGGTACTATTATGGTTCCGTCTAACACTTTGATTCCATTCTCAGTTACAATTTCAACTCGGTTCGTCCAGTTCCATATATTGTCATCACAACATGGGTCAAATTCACAGGTTTCCTTACTTTCCCACTTCAGCATTCTCTGGTCAACTGCGAGTCCAATCTCCAAATATTTCGTAGGTACTTGTTTTATCATCCGTTCAACATAATCTCCACGATTCTTGTTGATTTTCGACATCTTTTTCAGAATACACTGATTTAATAACTCTGAACTTTGTTCCATTCCTCTTATTTCAGTATTTTTACAATCAAGTCCGATCACTTCGGATTCAAGAGCCTTAATTGATACCTCTTTACTCAACGATTCTCGTCCTTTTTCATTCGCTGAAACATTGTACTCATTCATCGAAACTGTTAGTCTTGACTCCTAGGCCGTTGATTGTCGAACCTCTTCCTTCAGCTCCGGAACTCTTCCATGTTTACTTCCATTTCTACATTTCCAACGTTGTTGGTGGAACTATTAACTTCCTCACTGTTTTCATAAACTAGTGCAGCACTTCCTATCTCATCAGTTACAAGTCACGACTCGTCGTTTTCGGTAGTATATGTGTTCTCTACATCACTATTTAATGTAAATTCGTTTGTCTCATTTCTTATCGGTCTTCCTATACTACCTCTTCCACTTCAACGACTGCCACGGAGCCTACCTATTCCACGTCGACGAGGTTCCACTCGCCGTTTTCTAGAAAAGTTCGGACTTTTTTCACGTAATGATTCATTCCCACCATCACTGTCTGGTGTGCAGATCCTTGCCTCCTTTAATGGAGGTTCCGCAGATCTCATTGTCGACCTCGTTGGCCTTTGCAAAAGTTGTCTCACTATCCTTCTATTCATAATTGATGTTTTGGTTTAGGAAGTGATGCCCAAGTACTTGACAGTCAACGTTCTTTCTTAGTAAGGTGTTCATACAAGTCCCCACTAACGTTTCAAACATTATCATACTTACTATGGTAACCGTTACATGATGTAACGGTTACCATAGTAATTATATACAACAGTTCACCATTTCACCTTTTTCCAAACTTTTCAACTCCATGTAGAGTTGGGATTTTTGCAAAAAATTAAAAAATTAATTTTCTGCAGCAACAAATTAAATATTTAATTTTTTTCTGTAAAAATTTAAATATTTAATTTTTTGCAAAAATCGCAACTCCACATGGAGTTACACCTCTTCTAACCGTATGTGACCCGTCTACTTCTCGCTTGCTCCAACATGACTCCTTTCGCATACTGAACACTGCGGTGGACACTACGAAACACAGATTTCGTTATTACAGAATAACTGCACATGTCATTTTTCTGAATTGTTCACTTTATCGTAATCAATTTTTCCCATGCTCCTTTACCGCATACAAAATATTCTCTTGACCACACGGTTCGTTCAGTCCGTCGTATTTTGAACTTTGAACTATTGTCCATTAAAAATATAATTTTTAGTATAATGAATGTGTGTCATTTCAAGTACGGATCGAAATTGTGACTTATATTTTAAAAGAATTGAGTCAATTTTGTTTGAAAATTAAAATGGAACAAAACAAATCAAAAAAACACATACAATTTTCAATATTTCCATACTACAATCCAAAAATATTCCATTGCACACTTCAGTTTCATTGATGAAATTTGCTCACTATTTCATCCCTATTCTTATGGCAGTCATGAACAGATGGAATTTTCTTTGAGAATAATCTTAACTCAAACTCAGGTTCACAAATTATCTTAATAACTTCTTCGACTTCCTTCATCCCCACATGAGTTTCCAGGATGTCTAGCGATACAGCCAATGATTTTTTCAACAGTCCTGTTTAATTTTTTCCATTTCCTGTCCAAGTTCAATTGAGGACAGGTCATAACCATTACTGTTATCACCACTGACAGCCACCTGTTCCCGCCCGTGTTTTCTGCAATTCGATAAATCCATGACGACACAAAATGTTTATGTAGCTTTTTCCTTATCGAAACAGCTCGGTTAGAACAGAAGAAATTTCATTCAGTTCTGCCTATTCTACAAGCTATGATTTTTTTAATTTATAAATATAGGTCTCAAAAATTATTTTGTAAACACGTAAAATATTTCATGCACCTTCATACATTAAGATCTTTATATTTTCAGCATCCAATGCTGCCGTAAAATCATTCCCTGTACTTCCGGCCATATTAATTAATGGTTCTCCCAACATTTATCATCGTCCAGGTCTACCTCCGTGGCCACCGCCACGTCACAGAACATTTTTCTGATACAGTTCACATTTTCAAATGTGGCTTGAAATCTATGTCCTAACTTGGTTTTAATTTCTACTTCTTGTACTGTGCCTTCTGACGTTTCATCATTTTCTTTTTCGCACATTTTTAAACACATTTATACTAAATTAAATTTAAAATTTTTAGACATTGACTATGCTACCAAAATGTCCTTTCCGTACCATTTTCTGATTTTAAATTTTACATAAATTCTTATATTTTGGCCAATTTAAAGAAATTCTCTTAACTATTCTGAAACAGTCACATCCCCTCTTCCTTTCCACCGATACAGTCGGTTCGACCATTTTTATCAACACGTTATGAACGAGCGATCATTGGCGACGAAAAAATTACCTTTCAGTCTTCGTCAATGCTCCACACCGACCCAGACATGTCATGTTCCATCGCGACAACAACAATTCGATCAAATCATATTCCCGTGGATGTACGTATGAATATCTACTCTTTCGCTAATTTTAAAATTTCTATCCCATCATTACAAATTACTAACTTTCCTTCTCTATGCTCGGTTGTTTCTATTTCTGTTTACAGGAAACTTAGTTCCGTTCCTTTACATACTCCGTCATCCGTAC
>JAULBU010038441.1:0-14996 GCA_032358235.1 Odonthalia washingtoniensis | reverse complement strand
TGAGCACGTCTCAAACTTTCGATGATTGGAGAGCCTGAAACCATGGGTGCCGCACGGGCTGGTGATGGAAGTTGTACAATGCAGATTGGTACCGCGATCGCAAATGGTAAATTAAATGTGCAAAGTGTGGTGAACCGCGCCGGTTTGTAGCCGGCGGTGACACGGTGGTGACTGTAAGAATGTATGGTAATTCATTACAGTGACATTAATTATAGTTTTGGCTGACAGCTTTCCACATGATTTAATGTCACACACATTAATTAATTACACATTTTATTTACATGGTGACATTATATACAGTAACTGGTGTACATACAGAAGATCATACATGGTCACTATGTATCACACTAATTAACCACCACATTAGGCTTCAGCCTAGATGGTTAAATATGGACAATGGTAATAAGACCATTAGTAGGTCACAGTAGTTTGACCCTTCAACCTTTTGCATAGCTGTTACTCTCATCGTAATGCTTACACCTAGAACCCAGACCTACTTCACGCTTATTCTATATACACTTAGGATCTACTGTCTGGTATTCGAGTTTTGGTTTTTTTCTCTTTATAAGAAAGCCATTCACGCCTTTCACTCCTTCTCCTTTTTCTCTCTTCACTTTTTCCAAGAATATTAATCTACATTTAATAACATTATTATTGACCTGGTATTGATATCCAGTCATCTTAAAAGGCACCAACTCCGTATTGATACGGATCCCCGCGGGTATATTCCTACTTTCAATTTTGCAGCTTGACATTCCTCCTCGCTTCGCTCGTTTTCACCTTTCCCTCTAGACCTTCTCTCTGTCCTACTTGATAGCATACCTCCTCACTCTACTAATTAACAACCTCTATACTTGTATTACGTACTTTTTCGTACTACTGTCTCCTACTTCACCATCATACCGAATACACATTTACAATTATACTCTACGCCTACACTCAGCCTACGACACGTGGCTGTATTCATCTACACGTTGCTGATTTCCATCGCCTTGAATACAGTATTTTGTAGCTATCTGTATCGTCCGAAAAAACAGATCTGTTCACAACCTACTCTTAAACAACAATAGGTTTCACTAAAGAAATTCGTAATAATCCATTCAACCATGTACCCAAATCTGCCAAATATTGCTGATTCCATCGACGTGTTCTGGGTTCTGGACGCACAGGTTGAAAATAGGTGGAAGGCTACGATCATTGACGTATATCAGGAACGAAACGGTTGCGGAAACTGTATTGAAAAGGGTAGGAATCAGTACATTTCTGGACCAGGTGTTGATCAACATACAGAATATTCTGTACAATTCCTCAAGGAAAAGTATATTCTTCATGTGAAACGTAAAAGGGAGGGGTCTTATGATGAGAATTCTTGGCGTTAGACTTCAATTGAAACTACTGAAACATATAATGATACAGAATGGAATGATAAAAGTGCGGAACAGTAATCCCAATCGAAAATGACGACGAAAATTATTCTACCCTCCGAAATAAATGATATTGATCAAACTTCAACTTCATATTACACTTCAATAAACAATCGCCTATTGAAACTGAAAAAGCTGTCACATGACACAAGAGAGCTTCAAACATAGATCCGATTATACAACACAATCAAGTACTAACAAATTCACTGCAACCTATATCTCCAGATCAGGATATTCTCTTTACACATTCAGAAATTCATTACATCGTGTGCTCATGGAATTCCCACTTCCTGTTTTTCAATGGCTTGTGAAGGATATTGCACGATTGAGCATCGGTCCTACATCAATACATGGTATAGGATATTTTCCATCTCTGAACGGAATTCTATATCCTGTCAGTCCGATTCCTACATAACATGCTTCTCTCCGATCATCAAGATCAATTTTTGATTGGATTCTAATTAGAGACATTTTCGACTGTATGTTGCTGATTGTCAAGTTTGGCAACACTTCAACTTCAAGTTAGCAATTTGCTCATAGCTATTGGTTTTTTACTTCAGGCTGAACCGACGGACCCTATCTCGTATTTCATTAGATCGGATGTGCCAATCAGGGACGAATAAAATATGGAAATACATGCGACTGATCTGTCACCTGTGTACGGAATAGAGAGTACTGTTATTCTGCCACCTGTGTACTTAATAGAGAGTACTGTTCTTCGTCGTCCACATTCGTCATGGGACATTGGTAAGAATCGTTGCCATGCTCCGATTACAACTTACTCTTCAAATATTTTCAGGGATTGTTTGCAAATTCAGCCTTTGGTAAACTTTGAACTCATGTGGCGTCTTAATACTATTCCAATATTTGTAGGTCTGTCCATGGATGGTACATTATCCCTCAATGTGGTAGAACTTACTCTCGTCATTACTGTGTTCTACGCGTCCATTCATACCGGATTCTGAACTAGATCCAATTATAGACGATCATTTTACAGACAACGTACTGATCATTGCAGCAACGCCTACCCATCCACATCTTCTTCATGAAAATCCCCATCAATACAATGGGGAGGGTAGGAAGATGTTGCAATAATTACTACATGGCGTTCCCATTGATACATTCTGTCATATGTCCATATCATATCATTTCAATAAATTGTACTTACTTTTCTTTTCTTATGAACTTGTCCTTCCTCCAATCCAAATATCAATAATGTTTTAAGTATCAAACATACATGGTTGCTCCTTACAATGATTATCATTTGCATCAATTGTTATTTTTATTACTACCCACTACAAACTACAATTTAGGTATGCATTTCGAAGTGGTTTCTGGTTCGAAGTGAACTCCCAAGAAAGAAGAGGGTGCATTCCGATTCAGAAACCGTTAGCGTTTTTTTGTCATTTTACGGTTGTTTTCAGTCCCAAAAAAACATCAGATGCTTTGACATTTGACAGTTTTTCGGCGCAGGAAAACTATCACATGAAAAATAAGCTAATGATTATCACAGGTTTTACACAACTACATTTCCCTACGCATTTAATGGTTGAAAATTGTTGATCTATACATGTTTGTGAGTTGAAACTCAATCTTGACATAAAGTAAAAGGGCGGGAAAGGACGGGAGGATATTACGAAATGGTTACAATAGTTTAGTAACAAGGAAACGCTAAATTGGCATCATGAGATGATCGTACAAATACATCACACGCATTATATACAGCAGGGAGACACAAAAAGTATTACTTAATACGAAATGGTAGAAAGGAAATATTACACGTGTCAAGATTGGAAGCCAAATAAAGGAGGATGACACACTGTGAAATACAATATTTATCCAGCTTGCTGGACGAAACTATTATGCATATCCGACGGCCATGGCCGGGTTTGAGAAAAATAATGACGATTATCATCATCATTACAATTAACAAACCACAAAGTCATCCGACAACCCCTGTTTCCGTCGAAAGGAAAGTTGTGGAAACGACGTCCCCACCCCCATTGATCTACCAGTGCATTATCTGGGGAAACCCCGGTTCGACACAGGATATCAACCAGCCAGCAAAGACTGCAGCTGTTTGTATCTTCGATCGCGACTTCAGGATCGAGCTTGACGCCTATCACCAATCCTGTCACAGACTCAACACATCCCGCAACTTGCTCATTGTATTTTTGACAAGAGGGAAAGGTTTCTACACTTGTGACATACACAAGTGCTTGATAACACACTACTTAAGTCACGTGCAGATACAGGTATACAAATATATATATTAATAAAGGAGGATTAGAGGTGACACCACACGCCACAAGTGGCACACATGTAGAGGGCGAAAGTCTCAGAACTAGATAGGGAAGTAAAAGAAGGAAAGACATAAGAGGGTGGTATAGAAGAAGGAAACAGAGAAACAGAGAGGAATACTAAGAGGAATACTAATTAAGAGACAGACAGAAAGGGATACTAACTAAGTGTAGAATAGACAGGCTGAACAAAAACCAATATGTGTATTGGGTTATGCAAAATACCTTGCATTTAATTTAATGGATTTTGCAAAAATTATCACTCAGTGAAGTATAACTACACCGATTAATTCAATTAGTCTCACTTAGACTAATAACGAAGCCCGTAAAAAAATCCAATATCTCCAATTAGCTTCAGTGAGACTAATTGTCTAGTGAGACTAGTTACAGAAAAATTTAAATAGTTTCACCAATACTAATTAAAAACTTTTAATTTAGTATAACTTGAACCGCCAAAAAACGATTTTTTTACATTCAAAGAAGGAAGTCTTTTACACTCATTGCTTTTTTGTGCCCCTATAATGGAGTTTATTTATTTAATTCTGAGGTGGCAAATGGCCAAATTGGAACTTTAAAGGTTAAACCCATGTTCGCATTGATTGTGAAAAATATTTCTTAAAATATCAATTCCGTTTCAGGAATAAAATGACATAGACTTTTTGAGTTAATTTGTTAACGTCACCTTTTACTTTTTCAAGTATTAAAATAGCAACGTTACGAGTTTCAAATCAATTGTTAGTTTGTCAACTCTTCCCTCATCTCCAGGAAATCATCCACAAATACATCAACCGCTTTAACGGGGATCCAGTACCGAGACTAGAAAACAATTAGTTTAGCTTATTCTTGTTTTTTGGGTCATTTTTTATAATGTTTTTGGGGGATTTTTTATATTAAATCAAGCCTTGATTTTTAGTTGATCTAATTTTTTTCCATTAAAACCTATGATCCGGAATTAGTCTCACTTACAGTCAATTGCTACTGATACTAATACCCCAGTGAGACTAATTGAATTAATCGGTGTAGCATCTTGAAGGCCTTTCACAAAATAATTGGCCACTGGGACATACAGACGACCATCCGGCGGTTCGGCTTAGCTCGATTCTTGTACCGAAAGGTAAATGTAGATATTTTGGTCTCTGTATGTGGCTGCGAATCTTGCCAGAATGTTAAATCCTTTCCACCATACCATACTAGAAAATTCCTTCCTTTGAGTGGGCTTCTCTACATCTTTCGCATCAAATTTTCTAGGTCACTTAGCCCTTCTGCATCAGGGAATCGCTACATACTCGTCTTCGTGGATCATTTGACGGGTTGATCGGTATAAAGAGCGACCAAGACAGCTACAACAGGCATTGTCATTTCCTTCCTCACAAAGATGGTTCTTCGTCAATTTGGCCCCATCGGCAATTTTGAGCGACAATTCTTCGTGCTTCACAGCCCATGCCGTCCCAGACATTATGAAGAAATGGGGTACAGACTGGAAAATTTTCCGCACGTACGCGGCGATTTCAAATAGTCGCACAGAGAGGATAGTTGGAACTATTAATAGAAGTCTCAAGAAGATCTTGATTGGAGAGGGTAAATATTGGCAAGAAGAGCTTTCCGATGTTCTCTTTCGGTACCGTCGGCACTTTTTGGGTTGTGTTTCCTTCCCTTTCGAACTACTCTACGGATAGAATCCTCGTATGACCCCTGGTGATGTTTTCATGGTGTTTGTGCGTGCTGAATGAAGAAAGCCTGAACTACTAGATGATGGCGCTCTACTCTATTAGAATCAAGAGGTTCGATGGTCGTATGGACGCACGATCCTCCCATCACGCCATGTCAAGAACCGAGTAGCACATGTACAATCCTGGTGACTTCTTTTATCGTTTCGTATCGACTAGCTTTCAAGAAGACTGTCAAGTTGCCGTTGCTGAATTCGCTGTACTATGAACCTTTCGTGGTGATTGCGAATAAACCACGCTATTATCTGTCTTCCCCACATGTCCACTACACTCGCAGTGACATTCATACCCTTTGTAACCCCCCTTATGTGAAGCGCCATCCATTGGATGATTGGGCCATTGTTCGTACCCCAAATTCTTTCCTACGTTTCTATCTCTGTTTCTGCTTTTGTTTTGTTTTTTCTTTCTTTTCTTTTTCGTGGTTCAAATACAATAATTACATATTGCTTTGCGAATGTGCATAAGCAGCGGTCGTATATAATGTACAAGAGCCAGCGCCACTAAATTTTGGTAGCGGGTGCGAATGCAAAAATTGGATGAACTGCCCTTGCTGAACGCACCCATTGTCACAGATGATTCAATAAGGAATATCATTCTGCCGCCATTTCCGCCATTTATGGACACCCAAACCAGGATGAGAAAGGCAGTAGTCGCTTCAAGTTCTTTGGTATGGCTGAGTTGTGTTGTCGAGAAAACTTGGCTGCTCTCAACTTTTGTTTAATCGCCGTAGACCATGTAGATAAGGATATAATCTCCTATAAATGGGGATCCCATTGGGGTGTAAGTATGTTCGCGGCTCATCGAGTGAGCATATAGCACCATAGTTGATGCGCATTTTCGTTGGTTGTTGATATCTATATATATATATATATATATATATATGATCGCTCTGGAAAAATTGGAGGCGTCGTAAGCAATAATAATTGGTTAAAATTCAGAATTCAAGTTGATTTGGTAGGCTTCCATGAGTGATATGAGGTTTAAAGCTCAGCACATTGGGCGTTTGTAGGAGTTAGGCATGTTTCCGTTTGTGTAGCTGAAGTTGCGACCGGCTGGGGTATCGAAATGCAAGTTGCAAGATGGATAGGGTAGAACAATTTAGAAGTGCTGACCATATGAGTTTAACTATCCACCGTTGCCATGTTGTGACTGATACTTCTGCTAAACTGTAATTGTTCATTTCTTGGAGTAAGGACGGATACTTTGTGGAGGTTGGTGTACTGGGAAATTTGATTAGTTTGATTTGGAGACCGACAAAATTGATAGTGTCCGTTGCTGGAAGTAGAAACTTTGATAATTTCTTGTTACTAATAGGTAGTCCTGCAGCAAGAAAAACGTTCTGAAAAATTTATATCATCTGGAAGATATCCTGGTGGCCAGTTGGCCAATAAAACTGAGACTAGATGTAGTCTATAATATAACATACCAATGGGGTTACCGGAGTGATATGAAATGGAGCCGATGATTTGTTTAAAATATTGAGTCGTAGCTGAATGTGAAATGGGATAGAAGAGCTCCGTAATAGTTGGAAATATTTTGTTACACGTCTGCCACCACTTCTTGTGCGATGGCAACGCTACATGTGAACTCCATCGGTACCTCCGCTTATCTTAGCCTGTGGGGTGTATTGGATGAATTCATTCTTAAATATCAGTCAACTTCAGATGAACTATGAGATGGAAACGAAAGGTGGAGAAGGTTATTGAGGTAAAGGGCTGGTAAAGGAAAACTTTCAGCGAGATGTTCTGGTAAAGTAAGAGTATGAAACATGTTGGCATTTTCAAAAAAAGACGGACAGGGGGTGGTTATTGAGCTATTTGCTCTAAGAGGTCTGGATTCTGTGGAAGGGGAGGAGCAGGGGAAGGTGAAAAAGTATTGGCAGCTCTACGCTATGAGATGATTCAGTCTGTTAGTCCCATTTTTCATACCTAAAATGCTGTTATCTGAACGTTTCTCGTATAGGCAGCAAGCGGGGAGGCGCATAACTAGTCGAGTTTCCACTAAGAAGTCCTGAATCATGTAGCTTCTTTAGAAAGGAAGGGTATGATTTCCTTTGAAAATGAAATTTAGGGGAATTACTACGTTGGTGGGAGACGACATACCATCCAATATAAGCATCTCAAATGTAGGGCGGAAGTTGGATATTATGGCCGTTCGCTTATTTTGTGGTAAGTATGGCATTCATTTTGATTCATCGGTCGGATTTGGGGGAGGTCTACGGAATGCGAGTATTAGCCGATCAATAAGATTGAAGGTTTCAGTTCGAAATATATCCTCAGACAACGCTGAGAGTGAAAAAGTGCCACATAATTTAGGATGGTATCGGGTGTGTGGGTTGTTGTGGGTGATGTGTTGGGCTGTGATTTTTGCAAGAGAAAGAATTGGTAACTTTGTAAAGATGTTCCGGAATGGAAACTTTTTAGAGGAATAAGGAAGATGTTTATCAATTTTTAGTAACACTGTAATCTGCATTCTATATTGCAGAGGTGAAATTTTTGTAGCTTGTTTTCAAGATCCGTGGTACCGGTAGTTTAGTGTTTATATATACAAGTCTGTAGTACTCCGCTGGAAGCGGGTATTGAGGGCTACTCACACCAATTATGTGTTTTTAATCATGTCTCCCGTACTGTCCTGTCCGTCATTTTTCGCTTCACCTTCCCTCCTTTGGACACGTATTTCTACTTTTCTCTCTTCCACCACCGTGGTGGAAGAGAGAAAAGCAGAAACACAAAGCCTACAGGTCTGTAAGCACCACCAGTTTTTAGTCAATAAATACCATCTCGTCGGCGCCAACTGGGCACCAGCGGGACGGGCATCTTTTCCCTGGTAACTACTCGACCCCCAACCTTCGCCTCAATCGTAACCCATCTTCGCGGACCAACCACCAGACGACCATACGAACGGCGAGACGAAGACGATTCTCCACTTCTCCCCCATGTGCGCGCCTCCGAAAGACGCCACGGGCTGTGTTGAAGCACGGGATCGTCCGACTCTCCTCCCTCGCCTCCACGACGGTGTTACAGTCCACCGTCGAGTCGAGCCTTTCTCCAGCTCTGCCACACCTTCAATAGACCCGGTATCCCGCAATTCACGCTGGGTGGCTTACTACAAGGTCGTATAAAAAAATGTATGTAGTGTCCGTTAACGGAGGCTGGAAATGATGAAGTGGAGTTGGAGTAGAGGGAAGATGAAAATAAAATGATGTTCGGTTAGTGTCTTAGAACAACGCGGATCGTCTTTTTGTGTTTCTTGATGTGTTTAGGGTGTTTTGCTTGCATGTAATTTTCCAGAGTTGCGGTGTGGAGACAATATCTGTACTTTCGTGCCATCACGGTATCTGCTATCTCGTCTATATCCTGCACCAAGAAGCTGGAATAAGACTGGGACTCGTGGACATGTACCCATGATTCCCAAGACATTGTCCGACCAGGGTATGCTCTATTTACCATTCCGGTCTCTATTTTGAAGATGACATATAGGCGCTGTAGTACCTCGCCAGGAGTGGGTACTGAGGGCTACCCACACTAATTGTGTCATTTTTAACTCCGTCTCTCCTCCTTTTCCACCTGTCATTTTTCCACCAGAATTCCATCCTTTTGACACGTGTTTCCCCTTTTCCTCTCTTCCACCACGAGTCGTGCTTACACTCCTGTAGGCTTTGGTCTACAGGTCCGTAAGTACCACCAGTTTCTAGTCAATAAATACCATCTCATCGACGCCAACTGGGCACCAACGGGACGGGCATCATTTCTCTGGTGAGAACTCGACCCCCAACCTGCACCTCAATCACTACGAAACTATGCGAACCAACCACCAGACGCACGCAAGAACGGGCGGGACGAAGACAGTCATCCAGTGTTCCCGCACGCGCGTGCCCTCCGAAAGGCGCCATTGGTTGTTTTGAAGCACGGGATTGCCTGAACCTCCGCCCTCACCTCCGAGACGGTGTTTCATTTCACCGTCACTTCGAGCATTCCTCTTGCTCTGCCAACCCCCTAATTCGCCCGGTACCCCCCAATCCACGCTGGATGGGGTACTACAGGCGCGCCACTATGTCATATCAGGTTCTACTTTGGCGCTGTAAAGTAGAACATCTAGAGATGCTAATTCCTGAATTGAATGATGCGGAGATGAAAAGTCGATTATCAGGAAGAGAATGTTTGGTACCAAATTGTATAATTCCATCTCCGCATAAGTCGGTCACGTATGTAATGCTTTCTTTTGTTCGTTTTCCAGAAAAACTTCTGAACGTAAATTTCTGCGTTGTCCTCGGAGAAAATTATATGTACCAGAATTTGGCGACGAGGTGCTTTTATACTTGACACAGTTCCTTATCTTTCTTGAGCTTTCTCCTCAACCCAGCGTTATATCAACTTCAACCGCTTCACATTACCATTACTAGGACATGAACCTGTACTCGGATCTTCCTCCAAACCCGGGCGAAATATTCCGCAGAGTAGCTTTCATCAAAATACACACAACCATATTGGCCATCCCGTACCATCTTTTGCCACGCCCAACCTTCCCAATCCAAAAAATGGAAATTTGAATTTCCATCCGACGTCCATAATGTTATTACCAAATCTTTTGCATCAATCTCCCACATCCCATTATAAATGGTATTTATTCAGCTCTAGAACCTATTCCATCACACTTCTGCATATTTCGCGGTATTACTACACTGACTTTCCGAAAAATCCTCTCCATTCAGTTCTCCTTTCTTTTCGACTCGAATACCACCATCCCAACTCCCTTTCTATTCGCATAAAATCTTTAACCTTATATCATTTGCGGTAAAAAAAGATTAAAAATTCTTCCGCCTCATATCTTAGCGGCGCGTAGATAACACAATTTTTCTAGATCCCCACCCATTTTATCCAAATCACACAACCCGATCAAAAACCCACCTCTTTTTACTTGGAAATTCGGAATATGTTTCAGAATCTAATTATTCCCGACCGTATGGCTCACCTCTTCATGTTTCCCATCATTTTCCTTCACGATCTTCCTATATTTTCATGCGTAATTAATCCTTCCTTTAATCCGCTTCTCCTACCCCATTAACCTATTCTTCCTCTGTTTTTCACCTGCAGCATTACAATAGCAATCAAGAATTTTTTTCACATCATTTTCAAAGCAAAAACCCTACTAGGTAGGAGTACTTTGCCTCAAATCGTTCTTACTTGATCATCTCGGTACAAAAATACATTTTCTTAGCATTCCAATCGCTCTCCTTACCGGCACGTTCACTGTATCGTCCATACTTCATATCATTAACGATGTGGCATTCGGTAATCCTTTTAACTGACTGGTCTCATTTTCTTTCAATGTAATGGTTTAAGGGTTTAAATTATTTTTCTTTGCACTTCAGTCATCAGGTATAGCCATCAGCATCCTAAAATCTCCCATTTTTTCTGTTCCATAATCATTGTCCGTCATCTTTATTGGCATTTTAATTGACCTCCAAACCATGACGATTTATAATTTTCCAAAGATTCTAACTTAACTAATCAGCAAACTTTAACTACAAATCGACAACAACTTACCTATATCAGTAAAGCATCATTGAAGCGTTAGGATTATCTGACCATATATTCTCGCCCTTACGTCTCGTAACTCTTCATTTGGTTTTTTTGTTTCCTTGTCTCACTCCGTCCTCAACACACCAAATCCATGTACCTAAAAACACGCTTGTATCTTCAGTGGTAAAACGAATGGAAATTCTTCAGCTCATATCCCTAATTCAAGTGTGTTATATTTCAATCAACGCTCCCATATATACTACAATCATTTCATTGCACGCACCTGAAACCGGCGGTATGCTGTATACTTTCTAACTTGGTCTACCATCGCTCATCACCTCTGGTACACTGCTCACACTTGCATCACAACAAGAAACCTGACACCAGAATCTGATCCCCACTTCTATGCTTTTCCTGCAAAAAATCTTTTATACGGCCATTCATCATAAATATCACAGATCTAGAAGCCCTACAACCTCTGCAGCAAATCATATAAACGAACTAAAAGCTGCAAATGCCGTCCTAGCTATCGAATGGGAAGCAATACATGTCTCCATGGGGCGACTCGTTGTTCTCCTTACAGACTCCGCAGTTGCTCTTGGGGCCTTATCGTGAATTTATTTTCATCTCCGTTCCCTTCCGTTGACCCCTACGACTCTCACATTGTTTGTGTCTCATATACCTTCCTGTCGCCTACCTTTTTTTAGTGTCATCTCACTGCCTACATCAATTTTAGGTGCACATGCGTCACCTATGCTACCTTCCTTTCGAAGTGTAACTTCTCACACGCTTCACTATATGGTTTGCTCCAATGCGATCGTTTTCGTCTACCTCTACTTCTGCAGAGAGAGACGACCCTTGCAGGACGAATCGGGGATATATTGACCACTCTTGGGAAGAACAGCGTTTCTATCTGAATGTTGTTACTTATCCCGAGGAAGGTGCATGTTCTTCGGTGGTCCTTCTCACCTTTTCACAGACTTTCAACATTGGCAGACACTACCATTATGCCATGGGCCAAAAGTCGTCATAGAATCGAAAATGGCCCGGAATACAATGATGGGATGGAATTCTATGAAATTAAGCAAGTCATGGCTCACATACGCCCCTTCTTATCCGGAAGCTCTTTTAAAACAAATCGCTAAAACTTAAAACCTATTTTATTTCATCAAACCTTACTTCTCATGAGCGAATAAGTCTCCCAAAGGTTTGGACATCTATAAGACGTGTGGATTACTGGCAATGCTGAAGGTTTCTGATTGGTCAGTTCGCGTCTGCGGCCCTGACTTGCATCAAAAACAATGGTGAGTCTGCGGCCAAATCTGATTGGCCATGTGCTACCCGTCCGTCAAATCCAGGATAGGACCATTCCTGCCTTAATTTTATCCCACTTCTACGACTATTGAGTCCAATCCGACTCTACCCCCAACGACGTTTCCCAACATCATTCCATCTTCCATAATGACCACGCGGTCATTACTTATGCCCTCGCCATCACCAGTTCGACTTGTCATGGTAACCTTCAAACCTAAGCTATTCATATGAGTTTGCGTTTGCGCATCTACGCGAAGAACATTCTTGACGACGACATACAACCTCTCTTTTGAAATACCGACAGGCAAATCCCTCGTAGCATATTTACGACCACTCTTGATACGTTCATCACATTTCAATGTCACTGAAACAATTTCACTATCTCCTATTTTTCTAATCATATCATTGTTATCATCAGTCATGGTGATAACGTCACCAAGTTGTTCAAGTAAATAATTGCATCTTGGATGAATTGCCTGAGTCTGTTGTAAACCGATGGATTTTATACATGGTCCAATTTCATCACGTACATATCGACGTTCTGCCTGTAATCTTTCATCTGCAGATATGAAATTACCATTAATTTGGTTTATACTTGATATACGACTTATTACTTTCATTATACTTTCTTTTGAATTACTTTTCGTGTGTATAGCATTTCCTGATATTCTTATGTGTTTTAATGTTGATACTTTGTTCAATGATGTTATTAATTTCCATCCGTTTATTCGATTATTATTTAAACTTAATGTTTGTAATGATTTGAATGATGTGCTTGAAAATCCAGTATGATCAGGTAAATCGTTTTCTGATATATACAAATCTTTTAAATTCGCCAGTTTAGTTAATTGCTCAATGTCGTGCCAAGTCAAATGATTTCTGTCCACATCCATGAGTGTTAAATCATGCCAATGTTTTTGGATCAAACTATTATCAATTTCAAAACAGTTCAAGTTACAATTATGTAGACGAACGGTACGCAAAGAAGAAATACGAGAACATATTTTAAAAACACCATTCCAGTCAATAGTGCAACTATTCAAAATCAAATCATCCAATCCATGGTCATTTTCAACAACAACATCACCACAACCATTATCATTGTCACAGTGAAAAACATTACGGGAAGCATCTAAAACTTTGAGTAAAGGAAAACAAACAAGAATATCTAAAACCTGTTTAACATTAATAAACAAAGACCTGGTAACAGATAAAAATTTCAATCCTTTCAAATGTTCATATTCTTTCATCTGTCTATCGATATATGAAATACACATACCAGAAACATCTAATACATTAATATCATCAATATGTTTAATATTTTTACTATCGCCTTCATCGGCAATAGCACACGAAGCACCTCCAACGATCATAGTACGTGTCCGATGAGAATGATCAATAGCATCATTATATCGTTTACATGCAGCCTCATAAAATGATATTCCAGTAGTCAAATGTTTACTTGCTGCTTTAATAAATGTTCCAGCATTTGGTACGGTTGTTGTGAAAATATGTTTTCCTTTATATGTTCCACTATGTTTACCTCGTGTTATATCATCCCACTCTATTCCTATCCATTCTTCTTCATTTTCATTTTCATCTTGTTTTAATTTTCCTATATATCGTATCGTTCCTATGTTTCCCTTGAATTGTATTCTTGAACGTACTTCGATCTTACCGCCCATTCCTTTTTCTTTTGGAGTTTGACAAAAGTTGTGTCTTTATCGAAGGGTAGTTGGTCAACTTGAAACGTTGACAAAAAACATTCGAAGCACTGGACTGTCCACGGATAGTGGTGTTGCAAAAAGTGTGCATTTTTTATTAGGAATATTTTATTTTTTCCATTAATTTTGAATCATTTCTTCTAATTAATAAGCCTTCAAAAGTTTCAGCGAAGTAATCGACGTTGACATCACATCACTCCATGGAGTCATGGGTAACGACAACGACACCATGTTCAACCAACCACTACAATGTTTAGGTAGTTTGAGTACGAGTTATGCAAAGTAATGGTTCAAACGACATTAAATGTCGCTTGCACCATTACTTTGCATCAAATTTTGATTCTGGTGAGAGCGCATGCCCAATAAATCAGTAAAAGGTATGAGGATGTCGTACATTTCCGTATGCATACACGGCCAGACGACCGACTATTCTTTGATGGGTTATAATGGCGGTGGTGATGGGGATCCAGGAGATGTAGTTCTGTTGAGCTCTGACACTAAAAATTTTATTGTCAAATAAAAATTTTATTGTCAGATGTGTCTATTCAAATATTTGATCATTTTTGAAAATCACCCACCCAATCAGTTCCCGACATTGAACGGCTACATTTCTCAACGGAAATAAATCTTCCAATTTTGTGCTGTTTGAGCGACATTTCCCACAGACCGTCCGTGATCAGGTGCGTGCATATACCACTTACAAATTGGACGGCACACGTCGTCCCACGTTGTCCCACCTCTACCTTCATCCCTTATTCACATTCTTCCCTCTGCTCTCCCGTCCTAAACAACTTCGTTCCCTACCCCTCAGCCAACGTAAGGAAAGAAAAAAAAGAAACCATACGATGTGCGGTATTTTTGCAGTTCTCGGAAGCAAGCTCCCAGTCGAGCAGCTCAAACAAGTCGTCGAAGCTGCTACCAAAAAATTGCATCATCGTGGTCCAGATGATACTGGAACGTTCGTTAGCGATGATGGTTGGTGTGC
>JAULBU010038430.1:0-14996 GCA_032358235.1 Odonthalia washingtoniensis | reverse complement strand
GCGAGAAGCCAGCAACATACGATTTCGTATCTATGTTTCGGGATTGGTTAGCCAAGCACGATCTAAAGCTAACGATCATTGCGTACAGTGCAAAAATGCAATCGCCGTTAGGCGTTGATTTCGCGTGCGGCTCTGCCCACGCGAGCCTAGAGGACGAATGCCACAACAACGGGACATTACCAAGCAAAGCATTTGGTTTCGGTGGATGTTCGCAGAAGTGGAAGAGATACCCAATGGACAAGTTTGTCCAGCAATTTCAACCGGCCAAAGACGCATGGGAGCGAGGCGAGAAAGTCCAAAGGTGCATCGGCATTCATGCCGGTGAAACGAAACGCGGGAAGATACCAGACGACGCAAAATTCACGTACAGGTTTCCGTTGAAGGAATGGGGATGGAATCAAGAGCGATGCGAAGCAGCGATTTACTACGCAGGTTTGCCAGTGCCTCAAAAGTCAGCTTGTTTCTTCTGTCCATCAATGCGGAAAGTAGAAGTTTTGGCGTTAGTCAAAGAGCATCCAGAATTGTTCAACAGAGCGGTAGCGATGGAGCAAAACGCGAAAGAATGCGAAGGGCTGGATGTCATTAAAGGTTTGGGGCGAAATTGGAGCTGGGAATCGTTGGCGAAAGCAGACAAGGAGCAACTGCGGTTGCCATTGTTCAACGACACGCAAGCTCCGCTTTGCGATACGTGCATAGATTGGTGAGACCATGAAAGAAAAGATAGAAGATTTTGTGATTGTCGTAGCCTACGGTTTCGGTTTGGTGTGTTTTTACACCGGGCTGTTTGTAGTGCTACGAACCCTGTGGTATTGGATTGTCTGATCCACAGAACGCTTTGATTGTCCGAGTTGCGGAGGAAAAACTATGATTTCAGAAAACGCGTCGTCCGCAACTTCGGACCAATCAATTGTTATGCGGCGGTCGTCAATTGATGCTATGCGATGGCTGCAAATAAAGCTTGTGGACTCACTCATCGAAAAGCTAAAGGACGTTGATGGTTTACCGAAAGACTGCTTGCGGTATCAGCGAGCACTTGGTTTTCAGGAAGGTATTGCCAGGGCAATGCAATGCGTTACAGATCAATGCGACGAAGAAGGAGAATACGCGATTATGAAATGGCGAGAGCAAATACGTCCGATTGTAAATTCCGTAGTAAACCACTACGGCGTGAAAGACGCAAAGGTGCTGCGGAAAGCATTGCTAGTTGCAAGGCCGGATTACGTCCGAACAACTTCGCACATGGCGAAGATTTGGCGGGAAGAAGTAAAGCGGGCGATTGCGGAAGCGTCTGCAACTCCGTCCGCATAACAACTTATTATTCACCCTCTGCGCACATTATGCAAAAACGGACGAAGTAACTTATGAAAATTAAAGAGCAGTTACAACGCAAGATTGCCGCGCAAGGGTTGTCCACGAAAACCTTTGATGCTTACTACAAATACTGCTTTGAGTATTTTGTGTTTTGTCGTGACGAAAACGGAGGCGAATGGATCGATCCAAAGGAGTGTGGGCGCGACGACATAGAAGGATATTTAAGCCACCTAGCAAACGACAGGCATGTAGCAAAAAACACTCAAAACGTGGCCTTGCAAGCTTTGTTGTACTTGTACCGCGAAGTGCTTGGAGTGCCGATTGACAACGTTAACGCACTACGCGCCAAACGTGCTAAAACGACACGGCAGGTAATGTCGACACAAGAGGTTGCAAGGTTGCTTGCTCACCTTAGCGGTGTCAGCCTGCTCGCATCAAAACTAATGTACAGTGCTGGATTGCGTATCTCTGATGTTATTGCAATTAGGCTAAAAGATATAAGCTTTGATCGTTGCCAATTGTCTATCAAATCAGGCAAAGGCGACAAATGGAGGTTTACGCCGTTTCCTGAAGTGTTGCACGATGACGTTCGCAGGCAAATTGAATCCGTAAGAGTTGTTTGGAGGCATTACGCAGAGGATAACCCTAACGGTGTTTCGTTGCCTGATTGTTACCGCAAGAAATGCCCTAGTGCTGCTCGCGATCTTGGCTGGCAATTTCTTTTTCCTGGTGATCAATTAAGCAAAGGACATGAAGGCATTATATGCAGACACCACAGACACCCAGGCCACATCGGACGAGAAATAAAAGACGCTGGAAGGCGAGCCTGTATCTTTACGCCAGTCACTCCGCATTTGTTGAGACACTCTTTTGCCTCGCACGCTCACGAAGCAGGAACAAGCGTAAGGGTTCTTATGGATGTTCTCGGCCATAACAGCGTCGACACAACTCTCGGATACATACACGCGGACAAAAACGCATCAACAGCAATGACAAGTCCAATCAACAGTGTACTTGCAATAAAGCCACCAGTCGAACCAAAGATACTCACACCAAGCCCAATGGTTGCCGCTCTAGCCAATCCGATCCGTTCCGTCTCAGTCTCTAGCCGCCTGCGCGTTGTTGGCTGACCCTGGCCGCCGCATCCTTCAGGTGGTTTTTCTCCTGAGCCAAGTGCCCGTAATGTCGCGAAATCATTTCGGTTGAAGCATGGCCCAATAACTCCGCAACGGTAGCAATGTCAACGCCAGCAACTAACGCCCGAGTTGCATAAGCATGACGATACGAATACGCGACAATATCGCCAGGCAATCCAAGCGACTCTCGTAGCCTGCGGAATCGAATTCTAACCGCGTTTCGCGTCCAAGGTTGCCCTTTGCCATTAAGCAGCAAAACGTCGCTCCTAACGCTGCACAGGATGCGTGCAATAGTCTGCCCGCATGGCGAAAGGTAAATCGTTTTCGCGCCGGTCTTCTTTGATGACTTGTGTTTGGTCAATGTGATCGTTGAACAGTCCGTAGATAGCTGACTTGCGGTTAGTTGTTGCAGCTCGCCAGGACGGCAACCGGAATTGCGGAGCAGGATTAGCAATGGTCGCAGCGGTCTGGTTCGTCGATCGGTTCCACACTTCTCGATTATCTGTCGATGTTGTTCGTCGGTCACAATGCCCTCGGATCTTGTCGTCGATGGCATGTCAATCGATTCGATCGGGCTGTCATGGATTCGCTTTGTTCGCACGCCCCACCGAAGAACCTGTTTGGCAACCGTCAGCAGCATCCTTTCCGTGTTTGGTTTCCAGCCTTGTTTTGCGATCCAATCGAGCAGGATAAACGGCTTGAGGTCATCGCACGACAAGTCAGGATTGTCACTTAGAAACCTAGTCAGCATCGACATCCGACGACCTAGCCACGACTCGGTAACCTCGCCACGTTCCACCCGAGTCAGTTGGAGCGTTGCCCATTGTTCGACCAGTTCCAGCAGTAGCAAACCGTTTGCCGTTTCCGCTCGTTCTTGCTCTCGGCGGATTGCGTCTAAATAAGCTTTTGCTTCCCGCTTGGTGTTGCCAATTTTCTTTTGCGATCGCTTGCCGTTGTCGCCAATCGTCTTGATGTACCAGCTTTTGCGGCTGGCTAGATAGTACGGTTCCGAGTCCATAATTGAGTCCGAAAGTTTTCTGGTGGAATCATTTTGGAATCATCGTATCGATTTGGATTTGCTCAATGTGCCGAAAACCCAACAAAAACAAGCATCCCCGGCAGAATTCGAATCTGCGACCTCAGCTTTAGGAAAGGGGTGCGCTATGCAGAAAACAAATGTTTTTATTGGTTTGTTGAGAATTGCAGGATTCCAAAGTAGCAGAAAACGCAATGTTTTTTCAAAGGAAAAAGTGGCTTGGAATCATTTTGGAATCATTGGTAAGGATAGTTTCGATTAAGCCACTCCTGCCTAGATCCGCATCCGCAGTCGATTCCGAGTCGTTTCATTACCCACTCGAACTGAGTGCCACCCATGTAGCTGAGAGCGTGCTTTACTGTGTCGCCAATACCTGTGTCGTCTTTAGTGCGGAGCCAAGATAGGCCGACGATAAAGAGTGGCCAAACTGGTTTTGACTCGTCCAGTTGTCCTGTGCTTTTCCGGCAGCAATAGACGATCTTTCCTGGCGGTGATTCGTATCCGCAGTGTGGGCAAATCATATTAGATTGAATGTGATGTTTCTGGTACCGAATATTCCAGTCAATGTGTCGTCGGTTGTTACTGTCGAATCGAAAACGCCGCTAATAAATTTCGTTGCATACCACGATTGACGTGTAACTGTGGGAGCAATCGACATCGTTGATGGTGTGCCAACCAGACCGCCCACATTTGGAACAGAGTAACCAGCACTATAGCTTACTGAAGTTCGTGTGCTTGGCGGAAATCCATTGGCTCCAACCGAGTACAACACGTTCCCTGACGCTCCGCTTATGTAGGTGTTGACCAGCCTTGTCACGATCTCGGTAAAATGAAAGAACGTCAATTCTACTGAGGTCGAATTGATAATCAGAGTAAAGCTCATAGTTGCTGATGTTCTTGCTTCTATAACATGCTCAGTCGTAGATCCAGTTGTGGTTGTGTAAACCAATCCAGTCGATGTGAAGCTTGTAGACGACTTCGTTTCCCAACTGACTCGGCAGCAATCACCGCTCGGTTGCGTTGTCCCTAACCTGTAATTCGCCGGTATAGTCTCCCAACAATATGGGTTTGCTGGACGAGTCAACGCCGACCCCCAAAGGAAACTCGCGTTTGCATTTGCCGAGGTGATCGACGCACTACCGAACCCCATCGTCCAGCTACCTGCGTTGCTAATCTCGATGCCAGTAAACGTTCGACTGTCTTCTTGCAAGCACGTTGATGGAACACCACAGCAATTACATCCTGGCGAGTTCTTCTTGAGCCCCATTATTCGCAATCCTCTAAGTCAACGATATACTTGCCCGATGCGCACTCTCGTTTTACCGTGATGTACTTACCGACAGCGACCGTTTGAGTTGTCACGTTGTAAACATCAACCTCCGCAGCTCCACCACTCGGAAAGTTCTCGATAGTGGTTGCCGTTCCCGCGACGCCAGGAATCGCTCGCAAGGTTGCCTTTCCTTTTCCCGCTGTGGTTCCGCTTCGGCCCGTGATCGCCGTCGTGACGACAGCCATGTATAGTCTCGGGATCTCCCCTAGCAACGGTTTCTTCTGTCCCGACTGCGTGACGAAACCCGATTGCTTCAGCCACTTGACCGCTGCAATAATCTCTTTCATTTGCTCAACTGAGCATACGCCGATTTTATCTTCTGCCATTAGTTTTCAAACACCTTGACCAAGCACTTGCACGCTGCTGTATTTGCGATCATAAACAGCGATGATCCTGGGTTGAACCGAAACACCGCGATCTCGCCAGCGTTAAGTCGCCCACCATAAACGCCGGTAGCGAAACCCCATCGAACGAAGTTGGTTGGGGACAGGTTTTGGATAAAGCAATAACCAAGCGTTGATAGCTCCGATAGACTCACCGATTCCTCAGTCGTCCCGATTGTCACATAGCCAGGCGAGGGACCACCGACAGCCGCTTGGTCGATGCTTTGCGCCCCAGGTTGAATAACTTCTAGCAAGCTACCATTGAGCACTCGCATTGATACGTTAAGTGTTATTTCTGCTGCCATGTTAAAGTAATCCTAATGCGTTGTAGGGAAGTGCGCCGTATCTCTTGAACTCCAAGAAAGTGGCGTTAGCAGGGTTCGTTTCTCTGGTTCCGTCTGTCTTGAGTAGGACCGGCTTGACGACTGGCTCGCCGTTGCTGTCGGTTGCGCGAATGATGTTTGACCCGCTCTTGATGTAGTAACCTTGATTGAGTACGCGAGCGTGCCACGCCTTTGTTGCCGTCGTGCGATACGGCAATCGAAACTGGATCGATGCTGTCACATCCCAGTAGGCTGGCAACCCATCGCCGCGAATCTCTTTTGCGTTAAATCGAATCATCTTTGCCGTTCCCGCTGGATAGCCCAAGAATGTGTCGCTGTTCACTGAGCGACGATAAGCTGCTGTAGCGTATGGACTGAACGCCGCGTAGTTCCGCTGGATCGTCACAACCTGGTCTGCGATCTTTGTCGTCACGCCTTCGATTGGTTCGTTGTTGATCGTCACAATCGGGTTGCCATCGAAATCAACGTCAATCGGCTCGTCGGTTTCTGCGTCCGTCCAATCGATCTTCGGTGGCATGTTTAACGGATTGTCATCGGGGCCACTCGGCCCGAACTTGCCGCTAGCCGTATAGGTAATGATCGTCATCACAGGCGACACCAAAGTCGGACTGGCCGAATCGTAGAATACGCTCGCTGTTCCTGGGAATGTCGAGTTCATCGCAGGCATTGGATCAGGACCAACCGCCGACGTATAAATCTCAAGCATCGTTGTGCCTGGGTCGTGTGTGACTTGATAAGCCTCTTGAAAGCTAATGTCGAAGCCGCGCCCGTTGTCGGTTGCTGTCGCGCTGGAGCTTGTTCGGCTCCACATCTTGGTTGATTCGTAGATTGTCATTAGCTAACTAGCTCCATGATCACTTTGGCTTTGTCTTTTCCAACCAATGGTGTCAACGCTGTCGCAATCAGCGAGGGCAAGTTGGCGAGGATCTCGTTCGCCTTTGCTGTGTTCGCTGCAACCTCAACGGTCTTGTCTTGCGATGGCCCACGCGTCAGTAGCCGCGATTCGGATGCCGCGTTGGTGGTTGCCGCTCCAAGTCGTTCCGCAAGCCCTTCAGCCGCTTCCTGGTCTTGCTCTAGCTTTCTGGCTGCATCCTCGGATTGCTTGGCGTTCAATGCTGCTTGAGCTTCTTTCTCTTTGCTCGCTCGATCTTCTTCCGCTTTCTTGAGTGCTTCGACGTTCTTCAGTTCGTCCTCGTATTCTTTGTTTGCGAGTTCCGCCTCCTTGATCCGTTCGTCGATGTTTTTCTGTTGATCCTCTGCAACAAGTTGCTGCCACTGGAGCTTGGTGGCGTTGGCGGTCTTGATCGCTTCAACTTCCTTTGCTCGCTGGCTTGTCAGCTTTTCCAGTTCTGCAATCTCGTCTTGCGTTGCCTTCTTGGTTTTCTCTGCCTGTGCAAGTTCCGCCGCTCTCGACGTAATTCGAGCATTCATTTCCGCTGGTGTCTCAAACCAGTTGCGACCTTCCTTCTTGATTGCATTGGCTTCTTCAAGGCTTGCACTTAGTCGTTCAACGGAATTCTGTTCTTCGCCAAGTTGCTTTTTAAGTAATTCGGTCTGCGACTTAATTGCCGCCTCTCGCTCCGCTGGGTCATCGATTAAAGAGAAATCCTCACGAGCATCTGAGAATCTGTTTTGCTGAAGTTCCGACATTTGATTGTCGATTTCGATTATCTTTTTCTTTGCGTTCTCAAGTTCGTCGGCCCATCGCTTAGTCTCGAAAACAACGTCTCCGATTGCTTTACCAATACCGAATGCAATCACTCCAGTTGCCGCGACAAGCCCACCCTTAAAGGCCATCGCGCCTGCTCCGCCTGCTTTTGAAACCTCGCTGAATGCGCCAATCTTGTCTGTTAGTCCTGCCAGTTGCCCTGCAAATCCACCAAGTTGCGATCCGCCGCTTAGGTTAGCAATCGTTCCAAACAACTCCGTTCCCGCTTTTGCCTTGCCGCCCATTTCCTTAAAAGCATTGCCTGTCGCTTGTATTCGAGTTCCGATGTTTGCCTGAGCTTTTGCAAACTGATCCGACGTGAGCAATCCCGCCTTTTGTAGTCGCGTTAGCTCCTCAAGCTCGTCGTTGTACCGATCGATTGGGCTCTTGATGGATTCGAGAACTGTCTTTACTTTTTGGATGTCGAATTGTTGCTGCCGAAACGCTTCGCTTGTTTGATGTATCTTTGTTTTTAGGTTCGCTTCGAGTTTTCCAAATTGATCGGACGACAACGCGCCTGACTTGTGGAGTCGAGTCAGTTCTGCAAGTTCTTCGTTGTATTGATCAATCGGAGCTTTGATGGACTGCAATACACTTGCAACCTTCTGCGCGTCAGATTGCTGTTGCTTAAACGAATCGCTAGCCTGATCGATCTTTGCTTTAAGATTCGACTCTAGTTTCGTAAATTGCTCGGTAGACAATACACCAGATTTGTGTAGTCGTCCCAACTCGGAAAGTTCTTCGTTGTACTTTTCGGTGGATGTCTTAGCTGCATTGACGATCGATGTCGCCTTTTGCAAGTCAGCGTTGTATGCTTTCGTTTCTGCTACGTTCTTTGCAAGCAAGTCGAGTACATCAGTCTGTGCAGCGGCATATTGATCTGCTGTCAATGATCCGGCTTTGTGTTGCTCGGCAAGTGCGGCGAGTTCTGCGTGCAAGTCATTCGCGGTTTCTTCCATCCCAGCGAGAACTTGCGTTGCTCTCGCGCTCATCGCTCCAAGGTTGTCGCCGACCTTAGTAAACTCCTTGGACGCCTGGTCATCTGCTGATAGTAGGATCTCAACTGCTTCGCTCATTTTTTACCCTCCTTTCCTCGTTCTCAAAAAACCTCGATGCGTGAATGAATTGCGCTGACTGGTCAAGCACACCACCGGAAATTGGTGGCAATCCTTTTGCAAACAATTCGATTAAGTCGATAGCATTGACGACGCTGGAGCAAAACTTGTTTGGGCACCCTTCGATCTCGAAACTTCCGTCTACGCACTTGTCACACCCTTTGCCGTTGCAGTTTGGGCACTCGATCTCAATTGGTTGCTCTTTGGTTCCAATGTCTTTGCAATTGCCACTCGTGCAATTGCGACACAACTCACCACCGCGAATCAAGGCAGCGGTTCTGAGCTTTTTTTTTCATCTAGTTGCAAATACTGATTACGCATGATTGACCGCAATAACTCGCGAGCCTCAGCAAACGAAAGGAATTCTTTCAAATGATGCTCACCGTATTTCATGTCGCCCATGTTTTGCCATCCTGTGATATGCTTCGACAGCAACCCACAGTTTGAGTCGAACAATTCTTTCGTCGTGTCTCGGTTGTTTGCTTCGTCGATCGCTTCGCTTATCTCCTCTTGCTGTCGCATCGATAGCGACCGCACGAAGAATATAGGTCGATCCTCAACTGGCTTGCTCTTGTCGGAATCAAGCCAGATTCCGAGTTTTTTATTTGGTTCCAAAAACAGCGGCACGATTAGTCCTCAATGAAGTTGATAGAGAATTCGTCGTCAACAGTGCTGCCGTTGCGGTTACACGACCACTCAAGTTCGTCCGTGACAAAACCGTTGCGGTCACCTTCTTGGTTATTCATCAACTGAGCTTTAGGCACAGAGATGGTTAGCACGCCAGCCGCTGGAGCTGGTAGTGTCCAAGTCAGCACGCCTTCGGTTGATGCGATCCATTGACCGAACCTATCTTGCGTTGCGAGTAGCTTCGACTCTGGGTTAGCGGTGACTTTTGGATTGCGATTGGTGATGATCGCATTGTCGAATCCTTGGACGGTCGTAGCGCACTCTCGAAGAGTTACTGAGTTGCCAATATCAAGAGTGATCGACTCCAAGCACAACGCCACGCTATCCCATGTCGTGGTGCTGGTTGCGTAACGTAGCGATGGTTCAATCGAGTATGTCGGCGCGATAACCGCAACTGCTGTTGGCGGCACCCAAACGCCTGTGAAGTCGAATTCAAGAGTTGCAATCATTCCGGTTTTGCAAACAAGCTTGACCGTTCCCGATGCACCTCGAATCGACTTGAAAACGCCGTCGACATAGCAACCGATCGTCAGCGTCTTTACCGAGCTTCCTGATGCGGGCACTTCGGTCTTTGGTTTGAACTCGGATCCCGATGCAACCAACCCGCACGCAGGGAGGAATGTGCTCGCCCAAGCCGGAACGCCAATACCGTCCCATGACACATCGATCTTGAACGTCGCTTTGCCGCTCATACCCTCTGGATAAGCCGCGAGCATACCAAACCCGCCCTGCCCCTCTCGCTGAGTCATCGCGACGCTTGGTTGGATAACCACATCGTAAGCGTTGAACGTTCCGTCAGCACCGCTTAGCGCGATAGCTGTGCCCGAGGTTGTCTCGATCTTTGCTGCGAGAACTCGTTTTCTTTTTAGTAGTGTCATTTGTCATATCCACTTCCCGCGAAGCAAAGATGACGTATGTAAAAAAGTCCACGGGCTTTGGTGGCCACCTCCACCCGTGAACAGCTTCGCGGTCTATGTGTGTCGTTTCATTTCTGTTTGCCTTTCAGCTTGCCTTGTGCTTTCACAAGTAAGTACCGAAGTCGCTCCCTGGCTTGCTTTTCGAGTTCTGTTTGTGCTTCAGCTACAGTTGGAGCATCCAGGTTGTTAACGACAAACACGCCCCAGGCTGACGGTCCAAACAGCCTTACGATTGGAAGTCGCTCCTTGCCCACTCGCTTAAACACGTTGCCCTTCCAAGATCGCTTCATTACTCCCGGTCGCGGCCCTTGGAACGCTCCAGCAATTGTCTTGCGCCCTTTAGTCTTGCTGATCTTGTATGTAACGCCAGATTTCGTTTGCTTCGCTCCAAAGTCTCGCAGCGGGATTCTTACTTCCTTTTTCAAGACAATCTTGGTCCGCATGCTTTGATCGGTCGCTTTGCCTTGCACACGAATGACGCTCTTAATGTCCTTTTGCTTTGCTGCCAACTCGGAGCTTACCGACTTTGCCATAGACGATTTTGTCTTCTGCCCGGTCTTATTTACGGCAATCGCCACCTCTTTGCGTGCGTTCGCGCCGATGTCTGTCATTAGCTTTGCAATGCTTTTGATCGATGTATCTTTAACCTTCATCACTAACATCATGCCCTCACTTGGTAAGGGTTGTTTTCGCTTTGCCTGTGCATAACCTTCAGCACAAGCGTTACTCCGTTGTGAACGCCCTCCGACTGCGGATAACTCTTGATGTCGCCCATCTCTGCGATCACAGCAAAGCCGCCCATCGTGTACCACATCGTTGGATCTGTCGCTTCGGTCGTAATCGCTTTGACCAATTGCGATCCTCTGTCGTTCTGCTCTGGATCGATGTCGTTTTTCGCAAAGTCGCTATCACGAACAAAGCAGTTGATTTCAAACTCAGTTTCGTAAGCAATCGCTGGTGGGTTGCCTGGATAATCAGAAATTGGATTGCGTGTCGAGTCGCCCTGCGTAACGACAATCAACCCATCCTCGGGAGTCCATGATTCTCCTTGCCGATCTGGTCGCACTACGTTGCAGCAATCAAACGAGTAATCGTTATCGGTGTGGATTTGCTCCAATCGCCGAACGATCTCAAGTGCAATTGATTCAATGACTGTTGGCATGGATTACTGAACCAGTACGCGAACAAAACCATTAACGTCCGAAAGTTGCTTGACAATCGATCGCAAAGACGGTTCGCCATCTGCAATCAACGCAACATAAATCTTGTCACGCCCCGAATCGAGCGAAGTAGCCGCGATGCCTGTCGTGTTGTTATTGGCAACTCGAACAATGATTGCGTTGGTTATTACTTCGCCCACCTCTTGCATCACCGCAACAGGATCGCGCACAACGATCGCTTCGATACTTCGCTGAGGGCCGATGCCGCCTTTGATGTATCCAATCGTCTCACCGAACTGCCGCAGTAGGTTGACTACGGCAGTTCGTTTGAATTGTTGTGCGAATCTTGTTGGCATGGATTAGGCAATCTTCAACAAGTGACCGGCCTGAGCGTAGAGAACAACTTCGTCAACGTCATGCCGAACTCGGATGATGTTGGCTCGCACGTTCTCGTCTCGATAGCTTTCGATAGCTCCGTCGATGCTCGATCCGTCTGCGGACCAATGGAAGGTCCGACCGACGCAAGGTTCACGGAAGTCGCTAGATGTAGCAACTCGGCAAACCATCGCGTAAGTGCTTGACCAGATTTGACCAACCGATGCCGATTGACCTTCCTTAGCACTGTTGAGGCTTCCGCCTGCAACGATGATGTAATCCAAGTCAAATGCCTGAGCAAGCATTTGCATGGTCACATCGCTTGCCAAGTTGCGATCACCCGCGCCGCTCGATGCAATTCGATCGATCACTTCTGGCGTGTTGCGTAGATTACGGAAAACCTTCTTGTTGATCACAAGAGCGTTTGGCCACAATCCCGATCCATCATAGACCTTTTGCACCGCTGCCTCGACGTTAGTCAAAGGCTTGGCAGTTGCGATCGTTGCCCAGGGGACGCTGGAAACGTCCGTGGCCAACGCTGAACCACTCCAAGTCGTGGTGTTGAAGATTGCGTCTGCGACTCGCTTTTCAGCGTTACGCAAAACTGCGTTGTAAGCTCGTTGACTTGCGACGGTTTCGGCGTCGAAGTATTCGGCGTACATTTTGGCTTCACGATCGTCGATTGGCTCCTCTGCGCCGTTTTCTTCGCAAGAGTAAGTTGCATCGTCAAAAGTGAAATTGCCGCGAGCGTACCCGCTACCAGGCGCACGCTTGGTGTCGCGTTGCTGTAGCAATTACTCCAATGGGATCTTCCCGAAGTTGCCAGCTTGGCTGGAGACATCGACGGTAGGTAAAACCTTCCGAGCGATGTAGCCAGCCTTTTCTGCTTCAAGGTCAAACGCCTCAAAGCTAGCGGCGAGGTCTGGTCGTAATGTTGCGAGACTTGTTACTGGAGTTGGCATAGTTGTTTTACCTTTCCACTAGGCAAAACAATCAGGAAATAAAAGCGACTGGGTTTCATCGGTAGCTACTCCGAATCCGCCCAAATCGCGCCTAGTGGTTTACTAAACAACCGCGCCTGGGGTTGCGTACATGATTTCGATGATGTCGTTGTTTGCTGTCGCAGCTTCGAGAGCCGTACCAAGTCGATAGGCTCCAGTTGCGGAAACAGAAACCTTTCCGGCTGCTGCGCTAAACACACCGGCACCCGCTGCGATTGCTGCCGCTGCGATTGCCTTGTGTGTTCCGGTTGCCGATCGAAGCTTGACCGTAACCACGTCGTTAGCCGCAAGAGCTGGCGTCATCGCGATTCCAATTTCGATGTCTGCCAAAACAGCCGTCGAAATCGTTCCGTCGCTGGCGAGCTTAACCCGAGCGAACTGGGCGATAGCAGCCGATGCGGTAAATGCCTTTGTGTTTGTGTCAACGTATTGACTCATGTTTCGTGTTCCTTAAAAAGTTGCGTGAGTGAAATGTTTTGGTAACGACTAACTAGCCGTTGACTTCCGCCAGCATTTGCTCACGCAATCCTGGGTTTTCTTTGTTGACGAGCGAAACTGCGCGAGCCTTTGGGTGGCCTGCTTTAACCTTGGCATGAATCGCTTCGTGCCACTTGTCTTTGGCCAACTGACCACCGACAACGCGAGCCTTAGCAACTGGAGCAACGCCGCTCTTAGCCTTCGCGGCTGGTGCTGGCATAACTTCTTCTTCCTTCGGCTCAACTTCGATTTCGAGAGCCTTGGCTTTCATTGCCGCAAGTTCAGTTTCCATTGCTGCGACCTTAGCTGAGAGCGTTTCGTTCTCAGTCATCGCTTCGTTAGCAAACGATGCTGCAACTTGCTCCATTGGCATTTCTTGCTCCATCGCTTTGATGATGAAATCATTCTTTGCCCTTGGGAATGCTGCCTTGATTTGCTTGACGGTGGCGGCGACCGGTTTTAGCGATTCTGACATAGATTTCTCCCTTGTCGGTTCGCGGTTATCGCCACCGGGACCAGCACCGAATAGTGCTTGATAAATCCCATGCGGCATTGATTTGGCTTTCGCTACCATACGACCCACAACAGGTGACGGCGCGATTTTGTTGACGAATCCATTCGCTAGGCACTGCTCTGCGTTAAAGAACGTGTCTTTGCTGAGGATTGCTGTGATTTCGTTGGCTGGCTTGCCTGACTTCGCGGAGTAGGCTGCAACCATCTTGCTTTCCATGTCAGCAAGTAGCGTCGCGCCGTTCATCATGTCGGCTGCCGTTCCGCCTTCTTCGCTGTACGGAGCGTGCATCATCATGTAGCCGTTTGGCGTAATCTCGACTTCGTTGCAAGCCATCGGAATAAACGAAGCAATTGAAGCCGCATAGGATGAAATGATGCACTTTTTTGGCCCTTGGTATTGGCATAGTGCGTCGTAGATTGCGAACCCTTCAAAGACGCTTCCGCCTTCGCTGTGAATGATGATTTCGATCGGATCAATCCCATTGACTGGCAATTGACTTTTTACCCAGCTTGACGAGATTTCGCCTTCGCCAGTCCCGACAACGCCATCGATTTTGATTTGCTTAGGCATCTGCGTTTACCTCCGGTGTATCGACTTGTCCATCCATCGCATCGGCAATCAACGCATCAACGCTAGCGTCTGCTAGCCCAATGCCACCGAGAAAAACTCTAGCCGCTGCTTCGCTGGAAACACCGTTTGCAAGCTCGTCCATGATCTTCTGTATGGCTTTGCGATTGCGATTCCATTGTTGTGTCGATATACCAGCAAACTCGCCCGTTGGGGCTGCTGCTTGCTCTCCAGTTGCCGATGCTTCCTGTTGTGCTTCAATCATCGCCGGATCTTGCAACGCAATCGTTTGCCCCGCTGGCATGACAAGAGGTATCAAATCTCGCCACGACAATGGAGCACTTGTCGGATTCGCTGCGTTGAACTCGGTAGCCTTCTCTGCTGCCCTGCTAATCGCGTAAAGGTTATCCTCGATGATTTCCTCGGCTGTCTCTTCCCAGTCGCCACCGCGAGCGTTGTGGAGCCTTCGCGGGCTAGTCAATGCGTTGCGTAGTTGGGTAGCGTCGCCTTCAGCGTCTGCGACTGGCTCGATATAACTCCAAGTTGGCAAGTTCCAGTTGTGCCCGTAGATATTGATCTTTGGCTTGTCTACCCAATTGCGCAACTCGCTATCTTCTTCGAGTAATCGAGACAGCCACCATTCGTAGGCTGGCTTATGTAATCGGCGAACTAGATTGAGCTGATCGGCAACAAACCCTTTGCGAGCTTCGTCGACAGCACCACGCCAACCAGAGAAGTTAGTCTCGCTACCGTCCATCAGCACCAAGCAGAGAGGCAATCCAAAATTGACGCCTAGCACTTGGAGGATTAGCTTGACTTGCTGGAAGTATTCACTGTTCGGAACGTTCGGGCTGAACCCTTGCAACTCTTCGCCTGGCAGCCCGATGATTTCCATGCCAGGAGAAACGCCTTCAATCTGCCGCGTTCCTGCTGCT
>JAULBU010038419.1:0-14998 GCA_032358235.1 Odonthalia washingtoniensis | reverse complement strand
AATTGTGTATGCCTTCCCGGAAACGTTCCGTATTTGTTACCGCGCTCCATGTGGGGAGATATGTGCCGTGTTAAAAAACGTGGTGTGAGCATGTTTTGTGCCGGGTCGCCTCCCAAAGGTATGCGTTTGTTGTGTGGTTCGACTTCCGGTGGAGGTAAGAATGCTGTCTCGCCGATAGGGAGTGTTGTAATATAGTCACGGTGGTGTGTGTGATGTTGGGTTGGAGTCTGCGTCCATTGCGGATGATATGTTCGTCCGGCGTTGTCACCGTTGTTGTTATTTTGGCACCATGCGGTGAGTTGTATTCATTTAGCAATTTCTTGTACACGTGGACCAAGAAACTTTCGTTACACGTGTATTATAAATTGCTTATTTTCTCAGTGAATCATCCACTGTTCGACCCAATTGCATGTTTTTGCATTTGGTTGTTGGTCCGGGCCACCAAATTGGTGTCTTTTGGCCAATTTAAGTTGGTTTCATCCCGCGATTGCGTTGTTTATGTTATTCGGCAGCTCCATCCCCACCCGTTTATGGTAGCTCATTAACTTATTTCGCGAGAGTTGCCTGATGGGCTCCCAAGTATCCTCTCCCTGTGGGTAGCTGTACCAGCTAACTCTGTAAGTTGTTTCTCCTATTTCCGCGCTCGGGTTGTTTTCATCGATATTTGTGCCGTGGTCTAATATCCGTTCTATGACGTACTCCTCTGCTCTTGCCGACCGTTGTTCTGCTAATGTGTTCCTGGTTCCCCCGTTGGGGTTGGGTCGTCCTCGGCTTGTTCAGAGTTGTTGTCATCTTCTGCAGCTTTCTCAACTGAATCTTCAATTAAATCTTCGTTCTCACCCGTAGGAGTCTATTCGCTATTAGTCTGTATTGTCCGTTGGACTTTTGAAGAGTTACGGTTAGTTCGGTCTGTTATTCCTCTCAGTGCGCCCCGAGTGTTGGCGGCCGCCAAGACTGGGTAGTCCTCGGGGTTTATCTCCTCGTCCGTCAGTGGGCGTATAGCTTGTTGAATCTCTCGCAGGGTGCGTGGTTCGGGTGCCAAAACTACCCGCGATCGTGAAACTCTCTCAACCGACCTGTCGGGTCATTCTATTACGACTGTATTTCCTGTTACATCATTAACCCTGTACGGGCCGTCTCCTACTAATATGATGGCCCACACGTGTTAGAATCATTTCGTCTTAATTAGATTCGTTTACCAAATTAAACAAATGGTACAGTGAACTCACACACGTGTGGACGAGTAACTGACACCAAACTGAGCTATAAAGAGGAGGCATTCTTCATCGTCGGCAGAGAAAAGATGAGGTAGATTTAATTAAAGAAATAGTAACAATTTCGAAAGGAAAGAAATCTATCTTCAAAATTCGCAGCAAGCGAGATCTCGACAGGGAGGAAACATCCAACCACAACGGGCCGACGTCGACTTAACCATTCGACGGGATGCGTAAAGGCAATTCCTACACACCAGTTGTGTTGCGATTGAAGTCAACTGCGGACTGAGTTGACAAGGATACTGTAAGGTACCGGCGATCTGTCATCCGCAAAGGTATGAGCTCGCACAAGGATTCAGATCAATTGCCGCAAATTCTACGAATTGCGAGGAATACAAAATCACATTTTCCAGCTAATTAATAAAGAAACCCAGTAGAAACGACTCACATCATCTAGAGTAGGTAGCTTTTCGGCGAAGGCTATTCGACATTTCTCCGTCTGTTTTCTTAGTCGGTTGTCTTAACTGCGTTTATAATAGGCTTGTGCCCAGTCAAGCTTCTCCTTCGTTTCGTGGAATCCCCATACAGTAGAAACACGTGTACATCATTATCCTAGGCTACCTTCCCTTATTGGCGGCCAAATAACAGACAGTTCGCATAGATACTCTACAATACATGCACTACAGGTACTGTTCACTCTCCGCCTAATCTAAAGATAACATACCGCCGCCGGACAAAACCGAAGACAAAATTGGAATCAATAAACTTCTCACTACCTCTCAAGCCTCACCTTCTACTGTCTGGATTTTCGTGCTTGAAATTCTTCTCCCCTTTAAAAGAATGTCATTCGCCTCTTTTCCCCTCCTATCCCTTCCCATTTCCCCTTCACTACTATAATTAATACCTCCAATAAATACTATTAGTTCCTATTTTCCGACGGGTGAGGACACCTTCGTCACTTAGTCTCCCATCGTTCATACGACGATACCTGCTTTCGCACGATCCTCCTCCGTCGCTACGCTGCACTCTCCTGCGCATTCACCCCTATCCTACTCTGATACTACACTCTCCTTCCTCCGCCCACCCAACCTCTATCCTATCTTATTGCCGTGTTACTCTCCTTTTTCCGCCTACGCTTATTCTCCTTCAAACTATACTGTGACATTCCGTAACATTCCAGCATATTGACACGACTCACCTTCCACCAACGTTTATTCCCCTCCGTTACTGTACTGTGACCTTCCAGCGTACTGACACGATACATTTTCCACCACACTGATACCCACGCTAATTGAACGTTCAGGACACGCACTAGTGTCCAGGTGATCTACACGTGGCGAGAGGCTATCCCAAGGTGCTGATTGTACATCACCTAAGTTTCCGCTGGTAGCCGTCTCAGATACAGTTCGACACGTTTTCGAAGTGCCATTTCTAACCATTTCTTTCAGGTATCCCTGGCCTCCTTTGGAGTTTGTGATCTTGATGCTTCCGCTTTTAACGCCAATGCTGGCGGTGGGTGTGACAAAACCAGCTCTAACGGTGCTAATGCTGTTGAGCTGTGTGGCTGGAAATTGTAGGCGTATGTTAGTGCGCCGGCATAGAGGTCCCAATCCTTGGGGTGATCACCCAAGTAGCTGCATATTGTGGACTGAATGGTCCGATTGTATCTTTCGACATGTCCATTCGTTTGGGCATGGTACGTCGTGGTAAAGACGTTGTGTACGTTCAAGATCGGACACAAGTCTTGAAATAATTTGGCGGTGAAGCGTCCTCCGTTATCGAAGGTAAGTGTGGTACAATCGGACGTCAACTCATCAGCTCCGAGATCAATTCCAAGTCGAATCCTTTTTGTCACGTTTGGCACACGTTTTGTCAAGTATTGTTACATGTTTGTCACACTCAGTCACGTTTCCTGTCACGTTTTCTGCGTTTGACCTGGTTCTGGTAATTGAACCACCGGCCACGTGTTATCCGGACAGCTGTACACCGAGTACAGCACCTTACTGTACTCGATGTACTGTATACTCCCCCTTTCGTCATCAGGGGACGGGTGGAGTCCATTTAAGGGGCTCCCGGCCCCGGATTCCCCCTAATGATAATAAACTCAAGCGTCTCTGAGACTTCATCTACCCTCGAACTTGCATTCGTCGCGACGACAAAGCTCTTTCGGCTCTGGCAGAACGTCCGCTGCACCAGCGTTAGTCAATTACACCGCGTCACAAGCGTGTACAAGAACCGGCAACCGTTAGCCGCGTTAAAACGGGTAACCGCTCCAACCGCCTTTCTACCCACGGAGTAGACACTGGATCATCAACCAACCGTTTCAGCGCGCATCCCCCGCTCCATCTGACTCACGTCGTCACACAACCACACCGGCGTCTTACAAACGCCTGGTTGACAGCCATCTATTTGATTAGCCTCTCACCTTTTCCCCCTTTTGGTGGAGTGCACTGTCAATGCGAGCTATCGTGGAACGAGGAATCCGAACACCCTTAGTGCTGTTTTCCTTCCTTCCTTTTGGAAGTGCATTGCACTACAATAAGTTCTTTCGGGCCCCATAATTGAAGACCCATTCGTTCACGAAGTGCTTAGCCACCTCGGTTGCTGACAACCCCACCATGGGTACGGTCTTAGTTATCTTTGTGAAGCGGTATGATATTACCAGTATATACTGGTTGCCGCATGCCGCCTTGATGAGCTCGCCCAAGACGTCGATGGCGACCGACTCGAGTGGTGCCCCTGCCAGAAATAGTTGAAGTTCCGTTGTGTTCTTACACAATTTAATGCGGCTGGGGGCACAAGTTGGACATCGCCGTGCCGTGTCGTATCAATAAACTGCGCATGCAGGCCAGTACGTATGACGGCGTATAGTCTGGTACAGTTTCCTACCTCCATGGTGTCCACCAAGGCTGGAGTAGTGATGTATATGCGTATATGCAATACTCTTAATTTCAAGGCATGAGGGATGCCTATTTGAGGTCCGTTTTCAGCTTAAAGCTGAAGACGGACCTCAATTAGGCATCCAGAAAGTTTCTAGATGATTAATTCGTCGTAGTTGAAGACGAATGCTAGAACGACCCTCTCTTCAAGCTTTCGGCGAATGTTTTTGCAAAAGGGGTCTGACTGTTGCGTGATGATCAACTCATCGATGTAGATTTGTTTAAATAACGGGTCGGACGGTGTCAAACCCGGTAATGTTGCGAACAAAGCGTCCGCTGAGAAGTCGTCCAGGTCATCTGAACCAAATTTGTCATCGTTTTCCGACGTGTCCATTTGGACGCTATAAATAGACAGGAAAACAGGTTTCTGGGGGTTATTATCTTCTTCCGGAATGGTGAATGTTGGAAGTTCTTCTTCGTCATCTGCTGTTATTTCCGCAGATGTGTGGAGGCGTGACAACGCGTCGGTCTGCTTGTTTGATTTCTCCGTCTTGTACTGTATGTGGAAATCAAATTTGGCTAATCGAAGCCGCCATAGTATGAGTCTGCCTGATGGGTCAGTTATGATAATCAACCAGCCAGGAGCTGCATGGTCTGTGCACACGAAGAACTTCTCGTAGAGAAGGTATAGGCGGAGAATCTTGAGGACTAATACAAAAGCGAATAATTCGTGTTCGGTTGCTGAATACCCCTTCTAGTCTTGGTTCAATGAACAAGACCAATATCTGATTGGATTTCTTTGCCCATCCGGGTGGGTTTCGAATAGTGCACATCCTACTTAGTAGTTGCCTGCGTCCGTATCGACAGAATACGGGAGGTTTAGTTGAGGTAACGCCAGTATCGTCGGGGTGCAAAAGGCCTCTATCAAATAATGAAAGATTGAAGTTGTTCCTCATTCAATTCGAATGAGTTTGGATAATTATTCTTGAACAGCTCGTTAAGTTTTGACACGTTATTTTTGAAGCTTAGTATGAACCGTCTGAGACGTTGCAGAGTCCTAGGAAGTATCTTAATTCCGTCGTTGACGTTGGTGGCTTAGTTTTCCGTTTCAGGATTGAATCCGTGTTTGTTCGATCTATTTCTAGTTAATCTGATTTGATGACGTGACCGAGGTACTCGACAGTACTCGTGAAGAAGTGGCATTTCTGGATTTTCAAGGTAACCCGGCTGCTGCGAGATAGGTTAAGACTTCATCCACATGTTTTATGTGTTCGTCCACCAACTTGGATTACATAATAACATTGTCGAGGTAGATGAGACAGGTCTGCCATTTTTATTTGGTCAGTATGAGGTCTAACGCGCTCTGAAATGCCGCGGGAGCGTTTATAAGCCCGAATGGCATTCGGTTGTATTGATACGTTTCCGCGTGGCATACGAATGCGGTCTTTGGTTTGTCCGCTGGCTTGATTGGCACTTACGAATAGCTAGAATATGTATCCAATGTTGTAAATATCTTGGCCTTTCCAAGTGAGTCAATACCTTCGTCCGTACGAGGAAGTGGGTAGCTGTCCTTCACGGAGGCTTGATTAAGCTTCCGGTAGTCGATAAAGAATCGGAGTTTATCGCCTTCTTGGGCGTGAAGAGGACAGGTGATGCCCATTTCGGAATATGCTGATTAGATCAATCCAGCTTTGAGCTGTTTCGTAACATCAAATTGCTCGAGTTATCTGGTATTTGGTCCTGCCAGATACAGTGGAGACTTGAACAGCCTTGTACAGTGTATGAGGTCGATGGCGTGTTAGGTCACGTTGATACTTCCCAATTTTCCAATCCACATTGGTTCGTGCTTCTCTAACCTGGCCCTGATATTTACATGGTGCTCGTCGGGTACTCCGAGTGGTCTGTCCGCAGCCTTGGTTGGAGTTTCGTCTTGATCCATATGTGACTCGCGTAAATCCGCGAGGTGTTGGTTGATTAACGGTGGATCTTTAGCGGATTTCTGTATCTTCCGGAACAAGGAAGGTGTCTGTTTCGATTGTTGTGACTCTCGCACTAGACCCAGCTTTTGGGCGTGAGAGATATTCGACTCGACAAACGAGGTTGGGTGCGGACTTGTGTTAGCAATATGTTGGTTTAGCAGCAGTGTCTTTGGGTGTTCTCCAAAGTTAGCAAATAATATCCGGATAGGTTTACGCCTGTTACGTCAGCTATTCATGCACCCGCAAGGCATAAGTGGTTGTCGTAAAGGCGTGATTTTAGCTATACGAGGATTAATCCTTGGCGTACTGTCGTGACTGTCGAATCTAAGATTAGATACGATGACGAGTTCGAACGACACGGAGCTGATTGTGATGATGAAGTTGGTAATGCTGATGATGATGTTGCTATATGATGAGACGTAATATGTGCTGATGATGGTGTTTTGATAGGTGCTGCTGCTGTTGCTGATGATTATGTGCTGAGATGACGATGGGATATGTTGCTATATGATGAGATGTGATATGTGCTGATGATGATGGTGTGTTGTGTGCTGCTACTGATGATGATGATGATGATGATGATGATGTTGCTATTGATGATGATGTGATATGCGTTGATGAGAAGATGAAGTCGCTGGAAGGTAATTACATGATAAGGGAATGTACGTAAGGACGCAAGAAAATCCTAAAAAGAGGGGAATAGTACGGAGACGCGTGCGCGAACAAAGGACGATTGTTGACGAAAGTGACACGGGAAGGGAAAAAGGTTCGAACCATATGGTGCTTGAAAATCAGAATAGTTTAACCCAGAAAAGGCGGGAGGTCACCCAAAACATTTGTTGCAAATTGCCATACGTGTAACTGTACAAGACAGTAGAACAGGGAGGCACAACAGCACTGCAGGCAAGAGGATGACTTCCACCGAACACAGTACCCACATGCACTTAGCGAATGCAAAGAGGGATGGACGGAGTGTACTGTATAGACACGTTGGAAAAGACACCTACCCGATATGGAGAGCCACCTTTACAGTGCCACGAGGGGTAGAGAGTTACACTATGCCAGACTGGCAGACACAGGATTCACGCGTACCGAATACGAAGCGACACGTGGGCATATGACAAGAGATAGGATTGCAATATCTAATTGAACAATTAGTATCAAATCCTCGACTGTAGTGGGAACAAATTACACGTGTTATTATCATTCATTCATCCTCAAAAGTAGTATACATACCGTCATGAGGATCAGGACAATGAACTAAATGAAAAAGGTAGACATTTATTACAGACAACCATAATCCTAGCATTGAGATACATCTAGTAACTATCTCACCCTTATCGAAAGGTAACCCCGGATTAGAGATATCTAACCGAAACGCGCCATCGGACTGGCCAACACCAGTGGAGATGAGCAGAGACAATCCCCACGAACTAAAGCGTGCCCGATTGTTTGTCGATTTCGTTGAGTCGACGGAGCACTAACCCTGCTTCAAACCAGAGAACCTGAAAAGCTACTTAGTCGTAGCAGGGATCCGGTTTACCCCGCTCATCCAAGGACAGAGGTAATTGCGAACTAATCTTATTCACATCTTATTCTATATCCACATATCGAGGTTTCACAATATAGTCGCCTTTTACCTACTTTTTGAGTACTTAGCCTCGGCTATTAGGTTACATTTCGACAGTGACTGGTTTGTGTCCGTGGTCGTAGTACCGTTTGTTCTGCCACGTATATATTTGGAAAAGTCCTCCCCTTCGCGGGTATGTATTCCTGTTCCTTCGACAACGGTGGAGCTTCCAGGAGTCTTTTGTTCAATTTCCTAATGATTGGTACTGTAGTATCTTCATCAAGCTTGAATAACCGCTTTCGCGTGCGGATGGCTTCGACATGCTTGTCGCAGAAATCATAACCCAGGATGACCAATGTTTCCAATCGACCAGCCACGTAAAATATCGACATGTCGGATTGTGATCCGAGTTGTACGGCCAAAGTTATCGTTACCGCCATGTTGATGTGGTTGGCGTCGCGTATATTTTTTGACCCTCTGAAGGGCTCGATGAACTTTTCTGAGTCATATGGTAGGTCGGAGCATCTATTAAAACTGGAACCGGCACCGGTATCCAGGAAAGCTGCAAGGAGTTGAGTTGAACGTAAGGATAGACCTAAATTGGCATAGACGCGGTAATTGCGCCTAGCAAGTACGAAAACCGCGCCTCGCGTACTTTTGCTTGTGACTTTCCGCGACGGGCGTTGAAGACAACCGAAAGTATTCGTTGATGAAGGCGTTGCTGAAGTAGTTGGGGTGACAGGGAAAACAAGGGGACTTTTGCGCAGGAGCCGGTGGACTAATCAGAATCCTTTTAATAACGAATGAGGATGCTTTGCCAAGCCCCTGGTTAGTTTTCCTGGGCCTTTTCATCAGTTTTGATAACTTCCCCTACTTTAGGGTTGTTGTTTCCCTGGCGTGCCATCGAGAGTTGGGCCATACGATATGATGTATCCGGTACGTGGGACTTCTGTTAGGGGGAAACTTTTCGTATTTGGTAATGACCTTCTCTATATCAGAGTAATGAAGCTGGCATTTTGGAGAAATGTGGTTGAGTTCGTAATATTGGTGACAAATAAATGGTTGTTGGGTCTGATCGTTTCGGTAGTTGGAAGTGCGCCCCACAAGGTTTGGCGTTGAATCACGTCCACCGAAGTTGATGTGTCCCGGACTGATGGTATTTGCGTACAGATTCGTTTCCTCGTCCACTAAAGTGGATGGTAAGTCGTTGGTATCCACAGATTCTTCTGGTGCTACCATGTTATATTCATTCCCGGCCACTTGGTGGTCAGTTTGTTCTTCCGATAAGTGTAATTCGTGTGTTATTCTCAATCCCCTGATGGGTAATGTTGATGTCCGCTTTCCGAAGCGTTGTGCCCTATACGCGTCGCCTTGGTCCTGAGCGTACTAGACGAGGCGGTCGAAGGTCAAGATCTGACGTGGTTCATTTTCCCGGAATTGCGCAACAATGGTTCGAGTTTTGGTGGTAGTACGTCCACGAGGAATGTCATCTCTTCCAACTCGCCATGGACATTACCGCCTCAGTACGCTACGTCGTTCAAACTGGACGCGAAGTCTTGTTCGGATTCTTCAACCAACTGCTGCGTTCCGCGTAATGTATTCAACGCCTCGAATATGGCTGCGGATGTGGCGGACGTCCGTAATAACGATTAGATTGCTTCTGGCCAGCAAATGACACCTTCGGATCGAGCTCCTTTTCTTGTTGACCGGAACTGTTTCGCGGCCTTTCTTGTAAGTAACTGGGGAAGAGCCCCATAAGATTTGTCACCGGTCAAGCCGACCATGTCACATTCTTTCCCCATTATAGAAAGAAAGTCGAATAACAAGATTGGATCATCGCCCGAAAATCAGTCCTTTTTCATTGTCAGCTCCAGACCTTTGAGATGTCTGAGTAACTCTACAGTAGATACACTGTCGCGTCCGCCGCTCAATTGCGACAAACGGTAATATATGTACGACATTAACTGGTCGAAGGCCGGGTTGGACGGTGTAAATGAGTTCAGTCCTCGGTGCTTTATACCATTTTCACGTTCGAAGAACTTTTCTGACAGGTGTATCACATCCGAATCGAGACCCGTAGTTTCTTCATCCTCTCCCAACGAGGAAGAATAGTATTCGGGCAAACGGTGAGATCCGGACGATGGGTTAGGACGGTGAGATCGAGCCTCTATTTTTATCGAACATGATGAATCACGGCGTAAAATGGCAGCCCGTTGGGACGGTAAGAGTAGCCGTTGGGGTGCGTCTTCCTGGCCAGAGATGGGATTGTTATTTTGTTGTTCAAAGTCGACAAACGAGTATTGTTGTTGCGATGAACCGCGCTCTAAGATCGCGTTGGCAACCGAACTTAAGCGTCTTACGGCATCTGCTACTGACTCTGTTGTAGAATTTATCCTTTCGGTGAGGGATTACTTAATGATAGACGCAAGATCTTCACGAAGATGTTTGAACTGCTCTTCGAATTCGGGATTGAGGGTAAGATCCTCTCCCAGACGTTTGTTTAAGTATGTCACTTGATTTTGTAGGTCAGCGGATTCCTCACCGCAAATGGGCTGGATGGTTGCCTTATGAGGAGACTAACTCCAAGCGGTACGGGTGTCTGCAAAGCCGGCTCTGAAAGCTGCGATGGGTGCGTTACGCGAATCCGCAGGCAACATACTCGTCAAAGAACGTGTCTTTCGTAATCCGGGCTTCAGGATGCCCGTTTCTTTCTTGTTCATTTTGTAAAATGTTGATCTATTGCCACCTGAGATTATAGGCTGGGAAACCAGATGTAGTGTAATGCACTCCATAAGATGGAATTAGTGGTCTCTAAAGAGTGTTAAGGTGCCCTTCTGTCTGAGTAACTCGTCTCAGCCGTTTCAATCCACCAGTAGTAGGAGAGGTAGGGGTTGAATCGTTATTGGTGGCAGTTTGGCGAATGTATCGGGCCATTGAATAGATCAGACGATGTGAGTCAGGAGAGCCGCGGAGGTTATTACCCCGTATGGTTAGAACATACTCCTAGAGGAGGGATGGATTGGGACGGGTATTAACTGATGGAGGAAAAACGGATGATCCAATCATGCGTTCGTAAAGCGGTAGAATTTTGATGTTGAATGAGTGCATTTGAAGGGTGCCGGTCCGGTACGTCGCTCATAGGCGATGCGGACGGGATTTGCACGGGCAAGGTTGATGACCTACCGTAATAGAAAGAGCTCTCTGTGATTGACAACAAAATTCATGTTTCAGGGGTAGGTTCAGACTCGAAGGGTGCCTGTATTTATCAGAATTCAAAAGGATGTGAGGTCCAAGTCCTTTCAAGTAAGATCCACCTGCCGCCCAAGCAACGGGTGGAGAATCGTACTGGAAATTTCGGACAGCAAGTCAGTGTATACTGTATACTGACATCGAAAACACGTGGCGGAGAGGTCAATTATTCGAACGAGGGAAAAGACGGAGATAGTGACATAACTTCACACTAATGTCACGTTTCCGTGACTGGGTGTGACATTAGTCACGATTCGGTATGAGCACTGTAGGCGCAACGTTTGACCTCAAAAATGCGTACCACGTGTTACAACGAATTGCACCACATCTAGCTATACTTCGGGTGATCGAACAAACCTACTTTAATCAGTTGTCTCCGAAGTGGCGCTCTCCTGGCAATGATAGATCTCCTGGTCGTGTTGGCACGGGATCAGATTTGGTGTATTATGATCCCTTTTTCCGACGTATAATCAGTGAAGTTGATGGGCGGCGTCCGGCCTCGAGAGATTGTTCTACTGTCCCGGTCGGTCACCGGTTGGTTTTAATTTTGACGTTACCCCAGATGATTGCGAATTTTTTCATGCTGGTGCGAACCAGGATGATGAGCGTGTCGAATATTACGGTGCGCCTGGTGCTGGTACATGGTAGAACAACACGGAAATGGAGGGGTCCGAACATTCTGCAGCGGTAAATTATGATCCTCCACCATTAATTCCTCCTGCCCCTGCAGTTGTTGGTTCTTCGACACCTCCGCTGGTTGTAAGTGGTGGCTCTGACATTGATTTCAGATGTTGTCCGTCAGTTCCTCCGTGCGGATGGGGTTGATGAGCGACAGCTCACCGGGAGTTGGGTTGAGTTACGTGGTTATGTCCATGTTCATTTTTCCTGAGCCGTTTTTCGGACGTGTTCTAGTTTTTTAGTTGCTTTCTCTTTATGGGATTTTTGTTTATCTTCCTTAACAATTTGTTGAGTTGTATTAAGTGAAAAACTTACGGTATTTGTGTAGGCTGTTAATTCTTCCTTTGAAAGAAGTTGTTGAATGTACGCTGTAACAATGCGAGAAGACAAGCACGGGTCGCCACCCCCTTATGTGTCTCTGCTCTTTTTCTTTTTATTGAAAGTGATTCCTGACCGATCGTAGGTGATGGTGCATTAAGATGGCGACTAAGTGGGAGTCGGCGTTTCTTGTTATTGGTGTTGCGTGGACGTTGTTCTTAGGACGTTCCTTGCCGATCGTGTAAGATCGTAAACGGACGGTGGGATTCCGGAAGGGTTGACCATACCATGGCAGTTTTCTAGAAGTAAGGGCGATCGGGTTGAGTACTGTAAACGTTCTGGAATTATCTGTTGATTGTGGTCACGTGCATGGGCATGGATAGCTTGGAGTTGGTGTATCGTTGTTCGTACCATTCGTGGGAGAATGTTTGAGGTTCGCTTACTGATATGGTCAGGTAAGAAATGATGCCGGCGTGTTGCAGGCATTCACGGAGCTACTGTCCGGTGTTGTTGTGTTGATATTTGATGGAGTTGTGCCTTGTTGTGGACTTTTTACGACTGATGGGTTTCCTGGGAGCTCTAAAAATGCTGGAATCTGAATGGATTTTTTTCATCCCGATTTGGAGGCGTTTTGGTGTGATATGACCATGTAGTAAAATTGAATCAATGGAAATAGGCGAAAAGGTTTTGGAGAAATGATTCAATAAAATTTGTGCCACGTGTTTTGAGTTGATTTTATTGTTGACGGGAATGTATTCTGGGTGCATGTGATTGGTTGACTGTTGATATCGGGATGTTGTAGGGGTATCCGGTGATGTTTCAGTTGAAAGTGAAATATCTCCCCCTGAATTGAATTTGGGGCGTTGCTGTTTTGTGATATACGTATGACGGTAAAGTTTGTATCAAGAGTGGTCTTTTCAGTCTGGATAAGATTAAGAGGATTCCGTGCGTTCCATTTTTGGTTTGCTTGTTATATTTTATTCTTGGTTGGGTTTCGAGTATTGTTTTTCTTCTCCTATTGCTTTAAATTTTGGGTGCTTCTAATCAGGAGGTGTTAGTCAAGGCAACGTTTGTTGACGTGCATTATTTAGCTGGCCATGGAATTTGGAGGTTATCAGGTAATAACAATTGTATCAGCTTGTAATAGATAATCACCGTACTTCGAGGTATGTGTGTAATTGATTCAAACGTGTCGTTGTCAGCGTGATAGACATGCATCATACGCGGTAATGTGTTTCACCTACTACAACATGCGAGTGGTACGGTTCGTCGTTCGCGCAGTGGCTTATATTGCGATTGATGACATATTCATCCATGTAGCCCGTTTGCGTCTCCTCATTATCCATTTGATTCGACAGTTGGGTCTCCTCCCTTTGGTTGATTTTTCATCCAGATTCAATCTGTTGGTTCCTGGTGTCGAATTATCTCGGGTTGGTAACTTATGTCCTTGTTCGGTGGAATGAGTAGACTATCCCCTCGTGTTATTGGAATGTCGGTGAGCATGGCTTCGTCGTTGCTGGTCGGATTTAGGTCCCGGTTATATATGTACACTGAAGCAGGATATGTGATTGGTGTTAGTTCTTCGTCCGTTATTGGACATGTTCTATAGTGGATTTCTTCTAGGGTGCACGGTTGCGGAGTTAATATCACGCGAGATTGGGAAACTCTTTCTACCGATTTCTTTTGTCTTTCTATCACCACCGTGCTATCACGTAAGTCCAGAACGTTGAATGGACCTTCAGCTACGTTAGCTAATTTGTGATGATGTTCTGTCGCTTCCTTCGACACGTAGGTATACGTCATCTGGTTCAATTTTTTCGCTTTGTCGACGTAAGCGTGGGCTATACGCTTATATCGGGCTTGGACCTGTTCGAGTTTTCCCTTTGTTTCCTGAAGCGTATTTTCAAGCCATTATTTCCATGTGTCCATGGCCTCCTTTGGAGTCCTTGATGTTACCGGTTGAGGTCTTAACGCCAGTGGTTGTGGTGGGCGTGATAATGCCAGTTCGAACGTTGTGAGCGACGTTGAGCTATGTGGTGACAATTGTACGCGAATGTCAATGTGCTTGTGTACAAGTCCCAATTCTTTGGGTGGTCTGCTAAGTAAATTCGAATCACGGACTTGATTGTCCGGTTGAATCTTTCCACTTGCCCATTTTTTTGCGCATGGTATATCGCCGTGAACGATTTATGAATGTCCAATATGTGGCATACATCCTGAAAAAATTTCGCAGTGGAGCATCATCCATTGTGGGAGAGGAGGTCCTTTTGTGGCCCGTAATTATGCACCGATTCGTTTACGAAGTGCTTCGCTACTTCGGCTGCGGATAACCTCTTAATATGTACTGTCTTGGTTCATTTTGTAAATCTGTCCGTGATTAAGAGAAAATATTCGTGGCAACGTGGTGCCTTGATTAGTGAGAAACTGGACATTCAGTCACTCCACAACAACTAGGAATACCCACACTAATAGGTTACGTACATTGGTAGTAATAGTTGGACTCAACGATGTAACTATCTACTTCCAGCATACACGTGTGAACGTGTGGTTTATTCTAGACTCGAACCCCAATATTCAGCCATCGAGAATTTCTGTCCTAGATCCGCTTTTGGCGTTCTTCCCCAATATAAGAACACCATCCGCGTCATTCTCATGTAGCTTCTTTCTCTCCCTTCACTTTTTACTTTACAATTATTAAACTTACAGTTTTCTAATTGTTTCCGGTTTGGTATTGATACACAACCACGAAGTTTCCAAACTGGTATTGATACGAGTCGCCCTTTACCCCCGTTTGTTCATCCTCGTCGTCCGACTGTCGCTGCCCTCGTCGTCCTCACTTCGCACACCCTTGTGTTACTCAAATACCGCCCACGACATACCGAGCTTCGATCAAATACCATCACTGTCTCCCATCATTACTGACATTTTCACTCCTTATCTGCATACCCTCCGTGCACGTGTCCAACCTCCAGACGTTCTCGCATCGGATCTCAAACTCATCTCCCTATCTACACAACGTGATACACGAGTCTTACCTCCAGAGATTCTCACACCGGAGCTTAAATTCATCTCCCTACCCGTGTAGCACTATACGTGTATTTCACTTCATAA
>JAULBU010038408.1:0-14999 GCA_032358235.1 Odonthalia washingtoniensis | reverse complement strand
ATTAATGCCACCAGTCGACGGATTCCGCGATACTATTGCAATGACAGATGATGGTTTTCATTCTTATATACCTCTGTGAAAGTTTATCTCAGCAGTGTCTCCGGCTGCTGTTTTAAGTAGACGCACTTCTGAAATTACTGCGAATACAGAGGTGGTGAAATCCTGTTCGCAAACCAAACGTGTGGTAGACAAGGCCCACCGCCATACGTGTAGACACTCGACCTACTCTGATATGTGAACGCTTTTACAATGCAATCAGATTTTGTCCAATGATGTTCAACATTACCTTGGTGAAATCATTAGACGATACACGTCCTGCATTTCATCTTCCACAACACCACCCTCTCAAAAAGTGGCCCTGGGTACGCTGAACTGTCATTTGAACGATGTTGTGATTATTGATAACTTCTACCTGGACCAGTTGAGACTGTTTCATTGTATGGATAGCTACTCAAGATTCTCATCGGTCTACATGGTACCTGATGCTACTGTTTTGTTTTCTCTGCTACAGTAGCATTTTAAACCACTTGGATATCCCATTTCTGGCCTCCGATTGCCGTTCAGGGTGATCAGGCTTTTGCTAAAAGTGAATTTCTAGACTATCTGAAAGTCAATGGTACTATGTTCCGACCAGTTCCGCCAAGAAAACATCACAAGAAAACATTGGAAGCAAAGCATGGTATAATTCGCTCTATATATTTACGACTTAAACATGCTTCTCCAGATTATAATGTTGTGATATTGGCTCTTCGAGCTGTTAGCATCTCGAATGACATATATGGATCTGATGCGATGTCGTCATTCGAGATTGCTAAAGGTTACTAGAAGCCCATTGTCGACAATGCAACTCCTGTGGCAATATCTGACGATCTACTGCACGCTTGAGACACCCTTATTGCCAAGCGTAAGCTCAATCTTATCATGAGACCGAAGGCCACAATAGACCCCATCATTAAATCTGGTGACCTTGTCCAAGTATTTGTATAGAACGGCCACGCGAAACGTGATAAATGGCTCTCACCACGTGTTGTGCAAGAGGTGGACAGCTCAGCCGGTACTGTGACAATACCTGGATCAAATGGACATAAAATTATTGCATCTCTTGAAGACACAAGAGTTGCAATAACCGATGACGATTTTGCTTTTCATTTCATGGAAGCAATTGACAAATTGGATGCCGATATATCCGATACTATTTCTCAGAATGATTCCCACTCCGAGACTACAGTACGTGATGATGATACATATGCCACAATCAATAACGGTCATGATGCTGACTTCAGCAATATCAATAGTGATGCATATTCCACTCAATCTGTTCCAACTGATGGAAACGACATAATTTCAACAGAATTGAATAACAGCGAGAACCACGTCTCAGCATACATAAATCCCATCTCCAATGATAATGGTGACTCAAACGATAATGTCATCAATAAAGATGATGCCGACAGTAGTGCAAACCCTACTGCAGATGACAGTAATATAAATAATGGTGACCGCATTGAGGTTTATTGGCCATTGGATGATAAATACTATCCTGGTACTATTGATTCCAAAAATTATAGCCGCCATCAGATTTTGTATGATGACGGCGACAAAGAGTGAGTCAAAATATCAAAAGAAACTTGGCACCGACCAAGTAGTCTCAACAGATCGTCAGTCTTTGCCGGTCCGAAGCTTAAATTGAACGAACAATTAGTTTTGTCGGATATGCTCGATAAAATTGGTAATAATTCCTTCATGCGTCACCACGATGAAGGCTATCAACAACCAGCACTAACTAAAGCATACAAATCTGACGACGCTGAATTCATGAAAACGGTGACTCTAATACCTAAATCAGCTCTTCCAAAGAATTCAAATGTCATATCCTCTCACACAATCTACAAAATCAAAGTGAACGACGACAATTCTCTTAAATTAAACGCTCGAATTGCTCCTCACGGCAATTAGTACAGTATTAAAAGCGAGCTCAAGTCGGACTGCAACATGTTCTCACCCAGTGGGGTGCGAATAGTTCTCTCCCTGGCGTCCCTTTTGGGTTGGCGCGTTAGTACAGCTGACGTTAAGGCTGCCTTCCTACAAACTGGTCAAACACTACGCGATGTATATGTCATACCACCGCGGGAATGAAACAATAAAGAGCATTATTGGTTACTGCTGACTGCCGCATACGGTTCGGCCAATGCAAATGCCAAATGGCAGTCATAGTAAGACCAGCTCTTCATTGACCTAGTTTTAACTCAATGTACAGTTATTCCTCAACTGTTCTACATTATAGAAAATGGGCAGCTAATTTTAATTGCTGCCAAAATTGTTGATGAAATTTTGATATCTGTTGAACAGAATGTTGTCGATAAATTTCTAACAGGTTTCGATCGGAAGTTTAAGTTTGGTACTGTTGAACATGGTCCCGGTAATCTTCACTTCTATGGTATGAACATTGTTCAGAACGAAGATAACACATGTGCAATTAATGCGGATGACAAACTTGAAGCCTTGGAGCAATGTCCCATGACTCGACTCCTTAGAAGAGATCATGAGTGCGAGTTGACTGCAGTTGAAAAATCTTCATTCATCTCTCTCAACTCCTCTCTCGGCTGGATTGGCATTGCAGCATCGCCCTTCTGTGCGTTCTACAGTAGCCACCTTCAAAAACTACTTCCTGCCGCAAAGGTGTCCTTCTTGGTAACGCAGGCAAATGCACTTCGCGTGCTTAAAAATCTTGTTACGAACATATCATTTCCGAAACCAACTAGAGGGAAACAAACTCTTACTGTTGAAATTTTTGCCGATGCTGGTATATCAACAGATCATGGCCAACTGGCTTATATTTCCCGTTATTTAATTGGTCCTCTTGCTACCAGCTCTATTTTTCACGTCATCTCTTGGATGTCTAAAAAATAGAAGAGACCCGTCCGCTCGATAGCAGCTGCTGAGATTCTCGCAGCCTCCGAAGCAATTGACGAAGGCAAGGTTCTTAAATCAGCTTTTTCTACTTTATCAATTTCTCCCGCCCGCTTATTCATTATTGTTGACTCGAAGGATCTCTACACCTCGCTCTCAACTCGTCGTAATTCTATCGACAAATCCATTCGAGCGAATGTCAACGTTATCCGCTTCGAATATGAAATGGGAAGTGTCGATGAGATCTGCTGGCTGCCTGGTTCGATCAACTCAGCCGACCCTTGGACAAAGACCGACAGCCCTCTTTGCCAGTCCCTGTAACTTCTCATGCACACTGGAAAGATACAGATCAATCTCTCTCGTCATGAGTCGCGTCCCAATAATCGCTCTCTCGGCTAATAATAAGAATCTCAAAAGGGATTGATATGAATTTTTCATGCTTTAAAACATATCCACATGAAATATGGAATGAACTTCACGACATATTTCAAGTCTTTACTTTTTTTTGGAAGCCTTTTGTGATGTTTTGTGATCTCGAGTTAATTAATTGTAATTTTTTAGACAACATTGTTTTATTCAACGTTTTGTATGAAGGGGTCATTTTCGGTACGGACGTAATCAATTAATTCGTGAGTTTTTAGGAATTTTTATATTGTTCTTTTACTATGGAGCTTTTCCACTTGGGATAATAACCACTTGGATATTGCAAGATTTCATCCAGCCTAGATGGTTACTTTTATCTTTATGTCTTATTGTATCACAGAGAAACGTTGTGTTCTGTTCTGTTGTCATTGTATATATAGACATGATATCTATCATCATGCTTATCTAGTCTTGACCTTGCTGATATATTCTTAGATGTCAGGTAATGGCATCGGTTGTTCATGTTTCCCCATTTTTGTCTACCTATGCTCTCACTGAGGCGAAGTTCTCGTCTCAGTCGAAGAGTCATCGAGTTTCCGAATAAAGTTCTACTGCATGAATTTACGCTACGTTGACATCTCAGTTCTCTGCTACCGCTACTCTTTAGTCTATCTCTTTCTACGATACTTAATTCGTACGTCACCCCCCTTGTTTCTACGCTTTCCATATACATGGTGTCCTCAATTCTACAAATCCTACTACAAGTACAGCTACTGTACTACAATTCGTATTAACACCCCCAACTGCAACTTACCATAACAATATCCCAGTCCACTCCGTACTGTGGTGACAGTGACATGTTTTTTATTGGCTCATCTTACTCCAAAATTGCAACAAGGGATATTTAATCAAAAAGGTCTATCCCAAGACATGGATAAGGGTGCAGGAAAAACAAGATTATTTTCTCAATTGCACTCATCCCTCTCTCACCACATTACACACAGCCAAACAAAATCTTAATCCCACTATAGCATGTACCAAGGATCATTTTCATTGTAACATTTTTGAAAACGGACGCCTGTGACAGAAGTTAGGTTTGGTTTAGAAGGCAATCAATCTACCTACTTTACCTTTAATTGGTAGTTAAATATAAAATTCAAATTTTCCTAACAATCATTACAGTGAGAATAAAGAATTGATTCCTTGCTTGAATTCTGATTTCAAAAACCTCTATTGGAGTCGGTCAAAGCCGCGACTTACCTCCTGCCTGACCTTGTGACTATTTTGAGCGACGGATACAAACTTTGAAGAAATTGGAATAAAACAAAGTGGCATAACGAATATGGCATTCAGAGGCAGTGTTTCTACGACAATAAATATTTCCAACTAATCGAAGAAGTACAAGAATTCTATAAGATCGCGAGTAACATGGAAGCAAAGAAGAAGGAAAATCTACATCCCAGTTGCTCTATCCATCTTCTCCCCTTCTCCCCTTCCAGAACTTTACCATTGCTAACTAGACACTCACAAGCCCATGCTCATGCTCATCCTGTCACTAATTTTGTCATTTCTTCCTTACTTTCTCATAAAATCACTTACTTACCCCTTTTCCCTTCGATACTCTTCTACTCACCAATAATTCGGCTTTCAGTCCAACTACAGACTGCCCCAAAATTTACTCCCCGAATTATAATAAATATACTGGAAGCAACCCCATTTCTCAGGCATCCTTAAACCCAAAAACTCTGGAATAATTCAACCAGATTTACAACAGCTTCGTTCGCCTCAACGGCGATAGCATGTTGACTTGGATGATCCATCTCAATGACTCGGCAACCGCTGGACTTGTAAAATTGGACTATATTCAATATTAGTACTACAAAAACCCAAAACCAGGCAAGAAACCACAAATAGGATGTCTAATCAACCTACTAAACGTCATAGTACCCTCCCTTAAACCTCTTCTACATACAACGTGTAGACTCCTAAAAAGATGGTACAAACTAAAACCTCCCATCTACGGCACCCTCGTCCCTCAAACATCAGCCTTCTCATCAAAACTTATACAGTAGAATTTCAACAACTGGAAGCATCCCTCACAATTTCCTGAAGCTTTCCTGCGTTTCTTAGTGCAAGCGAAGTGTTAGGCATCAAATTGGGACATTTAGTCCTTCCAGGAATTCATTCCATTTCCCATGTACAACCAGGTACAGCTGAGTTGAAATTTTTAGGACCCAAGAAACAACAGCACATCGATCAACACCAATTTTCAGCTTCACATGCCCAGCAACTTTTACTCTCCTCAAACAACGCCTCAGCCTCTTCCTATCCAAAGCAATCGAACCATCAAAGCCACATCGCCTATCCACACATATCCAAAATACAGGCATACCGTAACATTGGTAGCCACCTTTTCATTCTTCACAACGCAAATTTTACAACTTACTCACCTCGTGTCGGCACTGCTACCGAAGCCATCATTAACAACATTCCAGTAGGTCAAATAGCCTTCAAAGGAAGATGGAAATCACACAAATCTCTAAAACTTTCGTAGTTAATGGTAGATCATGTCTCTTGTCCCGTATTTCTGACAACTCCATTTCCTAATCTCACCATACCAAAAATCCTTCCATCAACTTGTTTCAAATTTATATAACCTCTTTTCAGACCTCCTCTTCAAGCCTCTAACCCCTACATCCTTCGCAAAACGGTACATAAATAATCTTTTTCCCCCATTTACCTTCAGGTTAAATAATCGAAAACAATTTTATTGAAAGAGGATGCCAATTGATAAGAGGGAGGCTTCTTTTTATCAATATATAAATTTTTAAGTACAGAACACATCAAACATGCGCCACATACAATCTTGTTATGTACAATCTGAAAAACCCTACTACATTTTAGTACACTGCCTACATGATCAGCATCCCGTAGCTTATTACCATCTCAACATCAGACCGTTTCCCACAACAAACAGCCACCGCATTTTGGCGGTCGCCTCCGCCCGCCCTATTGTTGCTCCACGTATCTGCGCCCTCCCCTATCAAAAATCAATACCATTATCACCATTAACATCCCAGAAATACCTCCTTGGAAGACACTTCAACCACCAAATCAACTAAAACCATCACTACACCTTCCATTATCAATACGCCTGAACCTCCATCCATCCTACCCTCATGGCTAACATCGATCCCACCTCTACCTATAGATCCCACCTAAAGAGCTCAGACTCAGAATATTCCTGCTCCAAATTTGCACAGCTCAGCTCCCGCTGATCCCACCTCATCTCCTCGAACAACTTTACCACAACGCAAACACGGGCCTACTTCCCAACAATCCACCTCTTGTGAGAGAGTCTAGTCAATTTAATTGCAACGGTACTGCCATCCCAGGCACCACCCAATATGTCTACTCGCATACCATCAGAAAACAATGAGCCCATCCCCTTCATCTTCCAACTTTCCTCCCACTACCTGCACAGAATCACATACCACACGTCATGTCACTACAATTACCCATTTTTACATAAAATATACTTCCAATAATCACCTCCATATCCATTACACACTTATCACAAATATTTTCACCTTAAGCTTCCTTCCTCCTCCCCTATTTACATCCTCAAATCCCCGCTCACTTGATTATCGCGAATCATTAGCTTTTAGATTATATGTTGGCAAACTCCCACTATCAGATCTGGATCTGACTAATTATCATTTAGATGACAGAAACTACACCCCACGAACGCCATCGAAACTCTATAATGCAACGCTAATCATCCTAAAGACAATCATCGAGACTATTTGACACTCCTCCATATCTGCACCGAATCACACACCTATTATAAACCCCACCCTCATTCAAACTAGACTTTCGCTCATCCAAAACACACCACCCCTTCCCTTGGTGCGATACAAGATGACAACTACCGCGACACCCCACTCCACAAGAAACGACTATTAGAAGCAGATTCGCAGCGCAAAGAAAACTCAATACACAGATCCCTCGCTGTTTACCCCTAATAAGGGCAAGAGGAAGGCACTATTATGGTTCGCCGTCGTGTCACCGCATGCCTTTTCCTCTATTCATTCAAAGTGGATACATCTTCCCGGCATACATACAAAACGTTTTCAAGCATATCAACAACGAAACCCCCCACGACTGGCCCTTCCCTGCCAAAATAGAGGCACATGAACTTACAAGAGACATCCATCCCCACATTCTTTACTACTCATCTCCATGCATGCATTCCAAGTATGCTCCTCTCTGAAAGGATACATTCGTCGACTCTACTTCATTCTCAAAATTGAGGAATGGGTGCCAAAGGCGTTATGCAGACAAGGTCACAGAATGGGAAGCTTGGTCCCATCTCCGCTAATTGGAGCCACAGGAAGTAGTTTCAGACAGGAAACGCGACGAGGAATCAGACGTTGTGATTACATGCAGCTACAAAGTCCGAAAATAGGCCGAGAAACTAACAAACAAGATCCACAAGAAGCAATACCAGTAAATACAACTCAATTCCGACCCCTCCAAACCACGTCCCTTTTCCAATTCACTCCTTTTTCAACTCAAACCTAAAACTGAAAACCGATCTAACCTTTCCCAATAACCTTTCCATTTCCTTTAACATTTTCCTCGTCACATCCAATTGTCTATAGTTTGGTCCCTCCACTGTGATCAATACAGCGACACCATCCCATCTCGCAGAGCAACTAAAAAGACATCTACTCCTAAAAATGACATCCCTTACCACGCGCAGCTCCAACTACCCATCCATTTCTCGTCCCTTATTTCCTTTCCACTGGACAAGAAGGTCCCTAATTGAAATGAGAAATAATTTACCGATCACTCCTCTTCCATATTTTCTTCCTCCTCCCCTCCATCGCCGGTAGAACCCTTCATACAGGTACATTTTTCAGAAATATCGCGGTCCCCATGAAACCAACCTCAACAGGAGCACGCATCCAAATGGATCAACCTCTCACCCGTAAACCTTCTCCATGGCATCGAAACAGACTGTCACAGCATCTTCGTCACCCCCATAACTAACAATATTACAAATTCTCCATCGCTACTTCCCAAACCAAAACTGCACCTTCTCCACCTCCTGTAGTCCACCTTCCTTCACATACTCGATGCATCTGGTTTGATATATTGGGGAAAGGAGTCACAGCAGCACTCGCCATTATCAAAATGTTCCCATCAGTTGTAAATCACCTCACTCGCAGTCAAAAAACACCGAAATCCCATAGGATTATTTCATGGCCAGGAGTAGCTAATTCTTTTGCAACCCCTTCTACCCATGCTACACTTTCCATCTCGGGCTCATTTTACACAACTTGCTCCATCCAAACACGAATTTACCGCCATTTAATTTGATATTGCAAAACTGCTTCATAACCTAAACCTCCCCTCTAACCTTGCTGATCTTTTCCCTCTCCCCACAATCGCACTTTCTGACCTTCCTCTAAATCTTCGTGCTGCCTTTACCACTTATCTAGAATTATCAAACCTGCCACCCAACACAGTTCTATACCCATGCAAAGCTACTCTATCAATGGCGTTCACTTTTAGTGTCTCCGTAGCGCATTAGGTAGTGGCAAGTCTACCAAAAACATCCCCAACCCTCCTATGTCTTGTTTCTCCCCCTTTACAATTTACGCAGATATCCAATTCTTCAACTCCACTAAATCCCTCTTCGTCATTTAGCCTGCAATGTCTCTGGTATGCCACATCATCAAAGATGTGGGGGTACTACTATTATATTGGCCGCGCCTCTACTTACGATTGTACAAATATATACGAATCCTTTTACAAGCAGCGGGTCTCCAAATCTCCATCCATAAATCATCCGACCTAATGAATCCGGGGACAACAATGATATAATTTATCTGATTACATGAAAACCTCCGAAAACGCATCATCAAGCCTGATGTAACCAAATTTGGCATCCTGCTACAACATGTCAACAATTGCCTACTTCAACCCATCCGAACATCAACATGGCACAGTTGTATCGGGAAGCTGCTCTGGCCCGCCATCTTCAACCGACCCGCACTCTCCTCTTTAAACACAGATTTCCACTTTTCAATCTCATCAAGGTCGCCAATTTATTCTTCCACTTCCACAACAACATTCCCACCTTCCCAATAGCAAATAGAAGAACTGGAAGTCCTCAATTTAATCATTCAAATCTTTATCTTACGAATCAACACGCTCATCTTTCCCTCTATTATTTCATTTGGTACCTCATCCCGCGCTGTGCTGTCGTCTTCACCAAAGTCACCTCATCCCAATTCTACCATCCATGGAACATGTACTAATAAAGAATCGCTACAAGTGACGGCCTCCCTATAACTGACCAGTATTTATACGGGTTCATTCAATCATAGGTCTCGCAGGCGTCCCTTCAACCCCATAGAAACGCACAAAGCGTGCGTCCTCATTAAATAGTGTCCACAGCAACGAACTGGAGGCAGAAACAGCCGTCCTTCCAATGGATTTCACAATACATATTTCCAACCTACATCCACGTCAAATCAAACGATAGGTCAGGTTACAAATCATCACATCCTACTTAATGACAAGGCTCTGCGTTTCAACTTCACCTTTTATTTTCTTCTCTTTTTACTACTTACCAATTGTTTTCACTACCCCCTAACATCACCTAAGCATGAATCTAGTCCTACTGCACCCGGATGTATGGCAATTGGCTCAATTTTTATTACATTTGAGTTTTTCTCTCTTTCATTTTACTTTTTTTGAATCTTTTGCGCATTGCACGCATACAAGGCGTAGAGAAGATCGAAAATCAAATCGGTTATGGGACAGGGTGACTTGTAGGTCCCCTGAAGGAGTTTAGTGCTTGCATACACTGTGCTACCTGTATTTTCTCCTTGCCGAAGAATGAGACCGCTCTTCCCTCACTTTACACCAAAGCTTTTTCTTGTTTGCGAATTGTGGCTTTTGTATATGACGCGCAATGACTACTTTGGAGGACGAAAACACCGTTTGTACAAATGATAACATAGCAGGTTGCATAAAGAAAATGGGGTACATAGAAATTGTTTCTGTGACAAATACTACTGCCAAATTATCGAATAAGCCCAAAGGGGCTATAAGATCTTCAGTGAAGTGAAAGAAAAGAATAAGGAGAAACTTCAACCAAGCAGCTCTATCCATCTTCTCCCCTTCAAACTTTCCCACACGTTACCAATACGAAGGAGACACTGACAAGCATATTTTTATCCTCATTCTGTCACTCAGTGCGTCATTTCTTCCTTTCTCTTCTCGCCCACATCCAAAAGTGGGACAGGTGCCTTGTTGGCCCCCTGAAGGTGTTTAGTGCTTGCATGCACTATTCTACCTGTCTCATTCCCTTGTCGCGAATACGACCGCTCTTCTCTCACCTGCCACCAAAGCTTTTTCCTGTTCGTCATTTGTGACTTTTGTAAATAACGCACGATTATCACTGTAAAAAATGTTAAACATTACATTGTAAAATATTTTGAGATAAAAAAAAATAATAGATATCCTATTTGGATTCAAAAAAAATGTGCAGAATTACGAAAAATTGATATTTACATATCATTTAAAAATTTTATGTTTAAATAGGATATTTTTAAATATTCTTAAGACGAAAAATGGAAGACAACCCGTTTACGGATGCAACCTGGCGTTTTGTGCCCTAAGTGATTGCAAGCTCAATTTGAAATCTGAAAAGTGCACTGGAAAGAGGGGGAAACATCATCGGGGGGGCTCGCGAAAAGGTTATATATTCTCTTCATTTCTTCGGCGTGAAAGCAGCATGAAGTTCGTAAAAAGGTGAAAATTGCCTATTTTCGATACAACTCTCCAAAAGAAAAGTTGTGAAATTTGAGAAACTCTAAAAGTTTTAGAGTCCAGAGCCAACAAAAATTTGCCACGTCTACTACAGTACGGAACACTAATAGTGGTATGACTATTTTTTCATATCCATTGTCCGTTTTGTAGGAAATTGACTGTTGCATGGAATGATGTAAAACTTCCTGATTGTAGCAATTATATCATTGCTGTCCACGATACGGGTCCCGATTTTTGAATGGAACCGTATTTAATTTATGTTTCTTGTACAGTGACGATGCTGACGAACATGTGCTGGTGCTACAGTGCGGTGCCAGTGCATCCCTGCAAATCAAGCAAAAAATGACAATGCATCCATTTTCGCTATGGATGGAGCTGTGATTTGTCACTACTACCTGCTTCATAGGTACTATAAAAAACCGCGATGTTTAGGCGTGATTCACGTTATCAGAATCAATCAGTATGATGAAATGGTACGGAAAAATATTGAAAAAGGTGCCGAAGCGACGACTATTATTAAGTTCGAATTGGAGTGCAAGATCTGGGGTGGCACACGTATGTACATGTAACTGATGGTTGGGCATCATGAATGTGCGAGATGGCAAACTTTTGTTATCGACGAAAGCAACTGCTGTTGATGGATGACGGCATACTTTTACGACAGTGCAACGGATAGCAATTGTAAGGAGTATTTCGAGAGGTGGAATTGGAACGAGAAATATTGAGATTAATGTGAAATTACACCTGTTTCAGAAACACTTTGCGGATGGTAAGTCAAACAAGTTTTTTTGATGAAGGATCTGACATGACACGTAAAATCTCTGAATTTGCAACAGTAAAATGTAATTATTTATTGTCTGCATGGTCTAACACCGACATGTTCCTCATCACTGCAACATGCATGGACTCTTCCCGTCATCGACAACATTTAAAATATAAATAACACCTACATTATTGAAACATGCAACCAAGAGAGCAGGTTTTTCTGAGAGACTTGTTCAATAGAGACTTTGCAATACATGACCTATTGTAAAGGTCTGACTTGTCTCAATACAGTCTGTGAAAGCTACAAAAGGGAATTGGTTTGAAATATTCGGCAACTACGATGAAAAATGAAGAACTTGACGGTGTTTTGGGTGGTTTGAAGAAACTCATGGAGTCGTTATATGAGATACTATTCTTGGTAAAGAGAATAGTCTCTTCAACAGGATTATGGAGAAAGGTCAACGGGAACAAAAATTTCAGGAAATTGTGATGCGGTTGTATAGGGAGAGCGGAAATTTTTCTATTGAGAAGAGAACCCTTCGTGTTGTTATAACAACGTCGATTCCATGTGAGGAAATTTTATCTGCGATGGAAGAACACGGGGATGATGTTTTTGAGAAATTGTGTGAATGGAATTGAGAAGAAGGTTTGTGTGAGGACGCGGTGTTGAATATTGGAGAAATATCAGTAAAAAGAGGTGGAAGGGTCAATGAGTATGTCAACGAAATGTATACACAGTGTCAAAATGACAGCATCGCAATTAAGAAACGACGTGAAGTTAAATGTAATAAAATCAGCCGATTACGTGTGGCAGGCGACATTCTCCATTATTTTTTGCAGTTTATATTCCGCGCGGATCGTGTTAAATTTCTTTCGTGGAGCACGAAAAGAATAAGATTCAATGGAAAATGGAGAAAGTTTCCAGCAATAGAAAGAAATCTAAGTTTGGAACATATATGGAGAATATACGAAAATGCGGAGAAAAATTATGCAAATGGATCATCATTTCTTGGGCGAACTGTGTTTTTGGACATGATGAGATGTTTTATCAAATGACAGCAAAAAGGCAAAACGCTCGTTGACTACGTACTGTCGGGACTACTTTCTGGAAATGTTTACATGTTATAAAAAATAATAATTAACGAGGTGGGAAATGTAAAGAGTAGCAAAGATGTGCTGAAGAAAGTTGAACGGGTCAAGGAGTTTTTAAAATACACATATCCTCATCATATAATTACGTATGATGATCCAACGCATAGGGAAAGTCATAGTTTAAAGTCGAATTGTGAAACGGCGGAGAGTATTGGAAGTATGACAGACACTACATTGAATTGTAACATTTCATGCAACGATTTCAAGAAACCTTTTCAATTGATCGACGATGTAGCCTGCAACATCGAAAATATGACTACCGGTATAGAGGAAGCGTTTCGAGAGGTGAAGAGAAATATCTTGACCTAAATGGGCCATCAACATCGTACGAAAGTACAAAACTTTCGCATCAGTGAAATCTATACTGAAATTTGTGAACAAACACCAGAAACATCAGGTTTTTTAATAATGGACTACAAAATGAAGATAGAACCCATTCGTTTCAGAGAGACTTCTACATAGTTTAATGGCAAGAAGGGGTTTTTCCTGGCATGGTTTTGTTCTATTTTATGTCGGAAAGGAACAGAGTGCCAGCTTAGCTAGAGAGAAAATCAACTTCAGCACATTATTTTTGGATCACATGATGGAAAATGAATCTACGCAGGATACATTCACAGTACTGGGTGTATTTGATGGGATACTTGCACGGATCAAAATATAGTATCCAAAATTAAGTCAACTATCCGTCATTACTGACAACGCAATTTGCTATCAGAACGAGACGTTTCCTGTTGCAGCATTCTTTATTGATGATTACCATGGGATACAGCTCAATGTAATAATACGTACGGAAAAAGCATGCGGTAAGAGTATCGTAGATGCGCTCTTAGCAATATCAATGAAGCAAGTTCATCGATAAGTGTGAGAAACGGAGACAGATTTCACAACCCCTGTTCATATTGTATACGCTTTAAATTATGGATAAGGGTGTTGGAAATTCCGTGGTATGGTTGATACAGATGAACAGGAACAGAAAGGCGGTGAGGAAAATAACAAATACGGCTTTGGAAACAGCTTCAAAATTGTCACGATTAGGTGAAGTTACGTTTGGCGTTGTCTTTAATGGACATGTTATTGCCATAGGCTACCCGTATTTTGGTGGGGAAGGGACTGAAAATGTCTTTAGTAGGTATTGAAGCGTCCCAGTGCAGATGCGTAATGATAGATGTGACGGAGAAATAATGGAGAACGGTCAAAATCCAGAAGCATATGCGGAATTAGAACTAGAGTCGTTTTAGACATTCTTGTAACCAGTGGTAAAAAGCGTGATAATGACAGAAGACATTCCTGTAGACTACATTATTGATATCACGGTTCTTGCGCCGTTAATTGAAAGTTGCATAAAAGGTTTTACAGTAGGTATAAACAACAAGATTAAATGGAATTGATTCCCTGTCATAGTGTCATACTTTTGTGACATACCAGAAAGAGAAAACATGTCTCGGTATCTACATAAATTCACCACCACACGTCTATGCGTGAGATGCTTGAGAACTTCAACCGATTTCAAGACAGCTCCATTACCTACATTATCACCTCCTAGAACCGTTGACTATGTACTAAGCAGAAGGGATTCCGTTACCACTTTGTTGAAATCAGTAAATAAATCTTCTTCAACGCAGAGAAGAATTATTTACGAAGGAAAGCACAACAAATCCTGCAGGACATTTCTGTTGCACCATTAGTACCATTTCTGGAGAAGCTGTAGAAGATACATCCGCACTTACCCGTTCCAGGTGCGTTCTCAATGTTTACGTATGAACCATTTCATAACCTTCATCTCGGTACTTCTAAAGCAATCAAAACTTGTTTCATGACATATCTGTCAAGTCCATTCTTAACTATGAAAAGAATGGACAAACGGAATAACAGGAAACAATTTCGGACACAACTCGTGGTGTTTTTATGGGCTTGTAATTCACTCCTCCGTGCAATAGAAAACCAGTTCGGTGCACCCGGGT
>JAULBU010038397.1:0-15000 GCA_032358235.1 Odonthalia washingtoniensis | reverse complement strand
TCGTCACCACAGCACCGCTCATATTGCACACCACCCACACCGTTTCCGGATTCCCCCGGCTTATTATTCCGGTCGGTTCCATGTACACTATTCTTCAGCTCATTTGTCCGAACATTACGTAATTTACACATAATGGAAATGAATCAGTGCATGCTGGGCGTTTTAATAATAAATTTTAGTATGACAATGCAAATTTTCACCCCATGTATACCAGCTCCAACGTACTGTATGTACTCTTGTTTACAAAAAATATTAATATTTTATTCGAGTACATCAGCTCCAACTAGAGATGCCGTAAGAGCATGAAAATCAGTGGTGAATATTTGTGAGCAGAATTTATTATGATTGATCGTAAGAAATTGCTCAAATCGACTTTCAAGCCAAATGCTTGCGCTCAATTGGGCATGTACAGCAAAGATTCGTGTAGCACTTAGCACTATATGTACTAGTGTGTATCTAACTCAGACTTCAACACAAAACAGGCAATTGTGCCTCACAAAACATTTGGACAGTAGCGGTGGGTAACCTCGTCCAAATTTTATAAATTGTGTATGTAAAGATTCGGAAATGTCTTCTTTACTCGACTACAAAGCTTCAGATTAATGAAGGCTGCGTTTTCGTCGTAAGGTTCGATACAGCGTGAAATGAGTGTGATGAAATATAGCTTCTATTTGGGTAGAAGGAATCACGAGTTACAATATTTTCCTGTAACAGAAAAACGTGAAAAATATATTATTGTGAGAGCCAATAGAATAAATAAATTTTTTTATCCTGTACTTGATAAAATTTATGTTCACCGGCTACGAAAAGCATGTGAAATGCGTGACTGAAGTACAGAACAAAAACATTCATCTTGACACTATGATATACGACTATGTCGTAAATTACATTTACGTTACAGCACACTATACTGTTTTGTAGAGACACGTAACTGTATTGGTCTTTGAGATGATCATCTATGACCGTCTTCCATCCTTACGGATGTGAAGCGGTGTTTGGTATATTATATCCTATCTTACTGTGGCTATAGTCTGTAAGCTGGCAGGGCTTACATGTCGAGTGCAATGAGCTGTCTCAATCTTTACAAGTAACGGAAATTACAGAGAAAACATTGTCTAAAACTTTTAGTTGTATTTTTAAATATATGTACTGCACCTAATTTACTAAAGCCATAATGGCAAACCAATTTTTAGCTTTTTGGTCTAAGGTGTGGGAATATCGGTCTTATCCCCAAACAAGGAGAAAAGCAGTTTGAGTAGTGTTACAAACACTAAACACCTACACGGTTCCGACAAGGTCACCCAGTCCCAGGGTGGGTGGTGGGAAAAAATAAAGAAAGAAAAACACCATGTGAGCGGTGGACTTACATAGGGTTGAGATGGAGGAAAACAGAGAAGTTGAACTTGCGCGTCACGGAAACGATGTGTTCGTAAAGCCAGAGGAACGATGAGGGATGGAGAAGGTGTTTTCCTGTTACGATTCGAGTCGTTGCGCGAGAGCTTAGTGTAGGTTGTTCTCTGGTTACTGACTTGGCGAAACTGTGGCTTATAGTTTTGCCGTTTACAGCCATCTCGATTTGCCACTTATTTTATCCATATGCTGCAAAGGGTGTTTTCTTTCATCGAAATAGTTATTGCACTTAATGTGCTAAAGCCATAATGGCGAACCGATTTTTAGCTTTTTGGTCTAAGGTGTGGGAAGATCGGTCTCATTCTCCGGCAAGAAGGAAAGACAGGTTGAATATTGTTACAAACACTAAACACCTACAGGGTGCCGAAAAGGTCACCCCGTCTCAAAGCCGACTCTAGCTCATACGACCGTCTCTCAGCGCGCCGGGTGTGCATCCAGGAAGAAGCAGATGAAGTAGCAGGTTCTAAAGTGGTGAATGTCAGGGTAGAAAAGTGTAGAAGAAATGCTACATAGCCGCGATGGCGATTTGAAAGAATATTTGAAAGGGAAGTAGCGCAGTAGAAACAGAAAAAGGCGCACATGAAGGTAGGGAAAGCAGGCGATAGCTAAGAAATTTCGCGAGATGGTTTGTCGGCCGCGTTGATGTTTGAACTAATGTGAAGAAATGTGGGGCGGATTTCTGAGATATCGCCAGCGCTGCGAAACGACGGCAGCGAATTAGAAGCGGAAACTTCGAAGACCTGCCTTTGAAGAGGGCTGCGAGGGTGACGAATGAATCTGTTGAAAATACCACTCTGGTGTTGAAAGCGCCTTGGCGAGCTGTGCAGTCAAGGGCGGGGACTGCCGTGGATTTGTCAAGCTTGTTGATATGAGCAGCGTGAGTTGTAGTTGAACGCTTTTTTCTGTTCCATTTGTTTCTAACGGCAGTTTTCCAGGAGTGGTTTCGAACCATATTTGAAAGATAGATGTCCTCAGGGGTGCGACTTTTGGTAGCGATGGGAAACTGCGTCATGGACCACAGGCGGTGGGCGAGGTGGGTAGTGACTGCGGTGAAGACTACGGCTCCAACGAGGGAGGAGGCGTCGAACTCTATCATGGTGGAGTGCAGCTGGTAGTTGACATATAGGATGAGAGCGGGGATGAGGGAGATAATGTCCGCTAACTCCGATCGCTGATGAAGAGACGGGGTAAAGGTTGAAATGACGGGATTAATTCCGATGGAAGGCGCAGGAAGGGGTGGATATCTGAAAGCTAAGTTCAGCGTTGATAAGGATGTCCGGACTAGAATGGCGGGCCATATGATTTTTCCGAGCCATCTTTGCTATGTAGAGATTTTGATGGGCGATTTCGGGTGAGCGGAAATGGTGAGAAGAAGCTTCCCGAGCTTTTTGGCGTCTGGCTTGATGGTTAAGGTGCGGAGTTTCATGGAGAAGCCGATGAACATTATTTCAAATTCCTCGGGTTGGTGGAAGGCTGATGATTTTTTGGGAGCGATGGGAGGTTCGGCTGCACTGATCAAGATTCGGATGTACCGGTACCATTTTTTGGACCAGACGTGAGGCCAATCTGCGAGGATCATCGACACATCATCTATTATATGGCAGATGAGTGGAGCCGATGGTTAAATAGTTACGGGCTGCCGCAGCATTGAGGAATTGTGGAATCCCCGTAACTAGAAAAGGCAGGCGCGACGAAAGTAGCAAACTATAAGAGGTCCCGATGATTTGAGCGAAAATGTCATGCGCCAGCGCAACTGACCATTTGAAACCCATCGGGAGTGCGGCCTGGCCAAGGCGAAGCATCGTCTCGCCTTGGCGGTTTGGTGGACGTAAAGTTGAGGAAACCTGTGCGCGCAGCGTGGGAGAGATTTGAGGGATATCGCAGGAAGGGGAAAAGATAAGATAGGTCATGGGTTGATGTAAGATTATGAAACATGTTTTGTATAGCGAAGAGGAAAGAGGAAAGGAGATGATTAGTTGGGGAGATCTGAGCAAAGTGGGAGCGATTAGGAGGAAGAAGGGGTGGGGGAGATGGCGCGAAGGCATTCATGAGACGGGGTCAGGAAATCAGCCGATCCGAAAAGTCGTTCTTTCCCACCGCGAAGGATGTAATCTCCAGTTGAGATGCATATCGGGAAAGGGTGTGGGCTGGTCTTCGCCGGCTCTCCAGTAAATGAGTCCGGCAGTGTGTAGTCGGTGAAGGAAAGCTGCGTTTTCCTTGCCCTGGAGGTGAGTGACAGGCCTGGGAACGGTTTGACGACTTGATTGATTGCCGATATGACTGGCTCCACGAACATATCGTGGAATCCAGAGGTTATGGAACCTTGACGAGGGCAGGTAGAAGCGTTATCCATTTGGCTGCGTGGAGCGGATTTGATGGTGGGCGGGGCCATGGTAGAGCGAGTCTATCAGCGGTTATGTTATAAAAGGCGCCCCGCTTGAAAAGGTCGGCCGAGTTTGGAGGATGCTGTGTAAGAAAGGATGCGGCATGGTAGAGGTTTGAGGAGACGTGAGGGGCTAGTGAGGTAGGGTTGGTGAGGAAATGGGGAAGAGACTGTATGGGAGCGAATGAGATTGATGGCGTCGCGTAGATAATGTTGCCCCTGATTCCGATGAAAGTTGGAAGCTGAGACGAGATGCGGGAGGATGGTTGGAGACTAAAGGAAGAGGAAGGGCCCGATATGAAGCTTATTAATTGTACGAACGAAAGAATCAAACGAAAAGAAAGAGTTAGAGGGTAAGGTTAGTTGAGATGTGATACCCACAGATGTTGGAGAAGGTGGAGAGGAATTAAAAAGTGGTAAGGCGGTGCGCAAGTGGATGAAGGGACTATTTGAAAGGGTGTTTGGGATTTGTTCTGTGGATAGAAGTTGTCAGTTATCCAGAGGAAGTCCGAATTTTGAGGTTGCGAGTAATGCGAGTATCCCTTATATCATCTATCATCGAGTCCGAGATTACCTGCTGGGGCTGAGATTCGAGGAAATATGACCGTGCCTCCCAACCCGTCAATTTTTCCGCGAATAGACGATTTGTGACCCCGGATTCTATTTTGAGAATGACTTAAAGCCTTCGAAGGAAGATTTCGAGGCAAGGAGAGGCGGTGACTGCCTCGATGGGGGATGTGAACCCGATGATGATTAGGTGAATAACCCTTGCCAGAGTATGTGCCTCCATCTCGGCGTAGGATGGGCGCGCATCTGGTGTGGGCTTGTGGAGGGATTTGAAGATCTTTGAATGTACTTCAGGAGACTGTCGCCCATGTGTAGGAAAAGGGCAAGTAACCTCGCGTCGTACCTGTGACGTACAAGGAGGTGGTACGTCGCGTGGTCTTTTCCCGGGTATATTGACAAGGTTTGGCGTATTAACTTCTCGTATCGAGAAACCTGCCCCTCACTCCGAGCTCTTTTCCGTGGGGTTATGTCGTCCTCGTCGTCTGATTCCCATAATATGCCAGAATCTGGGGTCAGGGGTGGGAAAGATTGACATCCTGCGGGATTGATGACGGGCGCGGTGTGGATAGAATGTTGGTGACGAGGGCGTGGAGGAATTTTGCGCGACCTGCGCAGAGTGGAGACTATAGCGAAAAGGACATCCGGCGTGGACTTCGTGATATTGTTCGGAGGACTTGGAATATCTGGGCCAGATAGGGAGTGGTTGATGAACAAATCCCAGACTTGATAATGAGACTTGTCGATGAAAGATCGTAGGGATTTGGTGGAGGCAGCGACTAGATATGCCAATCTGACTCATCGACGAGCTCTTCGTGCGATGACAAATGGGGAGAAGTATAAGGAGGGTGAGTCGGTAACGTGGAGAATGGCTGAATAAAGCGGATGACTGAAAGCCGGGACGACGTTTGCTGATGATGAAATTTTGGGGATGCAAAATCAATGGTGATGATAAATCAATGGTGATAATTGTTGGGGATCATAACCGTTGATGATAAAATGTTTGGGATGATGATTGCTAATGATCAAATGAAGGGATGGTAATTGTTGGTGATGAATTGTCAGAATGATGATTGTTGACGAAGACGACATGTCGGGATCGTTGGTAATGACGGTTGTTGAATAAAAGTAATGTAGAGAAGGTTGAAAGATAAGGGGAGTAATAATCAATAAAGTTCATTAAAGAAATCCGACGTATGCGATGACGAAAGTAGAAAGAGGGAACAGGCACAGTCAGAGAAGTTGACGAAAGAGAGGGGCATGATTCCAATAAAGGAACGAGGAGGATTCGCGCAGAAATTGGAAGAATGGAGAAAAAGCTACGCAACCCACAAGTAATCATTGACACTGTATACTGGACTACTAACATACCACAAATCTACAAGTGGCACATCAACAGTATGTACATGTGGCACATCACATGAGAATACAAAACTCTCATGCAGTTATGGAATCATGATACTGTACTCGGATAAACTTACCTACAGGGCAAGTCACGGGATTAGGGGATGAAAAGCTGAATCTCTATAAATGTGATTTCACACGTGTGTATTATTAATTCAAAGAATGACTCGAATTAGAATCATTGACCTTTTTGCAGTGCTTCTTACTCTTATCATTTATTCGGATCTTTTCCGCATACTTAAATCCTACTTCAATGAAGATGGGAATAATAATAATAAAAGTAGACATTAGACAAACAATCAGTATCTCACAACACGTTCGAACCGCAAGGTATAGTCAACCCAGGTAGGAGAAAGATGAACCAACCACGCCTAGGCTGATCAAGCATCAGCGCGACGATCAAGATGGTTCCCGCGAATTTATTGCGTTGCGATGGTTGTCAACTGCGACGGCAGAGTTGACGAAGACACTATTGTGTCTTCAAACCCATTAGCCGGTCAAGCTACCCACGGTAGTAGGGCAATAGGTTACCCCGTTCTCCAAACGGCCAGCAAGTAACAAAGCAATATACACACATTTCATTCCTTTACTAACCAAAGAACTGACCACACCAAAACCTCGCGCCACGTTTTCGCCAGTCCATTAAAAGTAACATCTCGGTTACGGCTATTCGACACAACCATTAAGAAATCCGTGGGGCATGTATACTAAATTCCACAATCCTTGAATCGCCCGCTATACTTCCGTCGGCGTTTAGTTCTTTAAGAAGGCAGCGTCTGAAAAGTGGGTGGCCTGATCTTCCATTTGAATGACTGGTATCCCCTGGATAAACATGGTATCTATTTGAACTCTACAATCGAACCTTCAATCGTCAGTTCCTATCGTTCGTTTAAACCGTCGTGGTTTGGATGCTGCGAATAGGCATATCTTGCAATCTTCAGATATTTTCTTGATGGAAGATCTCGTTATTCTATCCAAGGTATCACCCTTAGCCCGACGGATGATCTTCTGGGTTGCATCGACACTTGGATGCCCAAATACTTTATGGATCTTCAATATTTCTTGGTCCGTGCAGAGTGCATAGAACATATCTTCTATCTCCCAGAGATATACTAAGAAATAGTTCTCTAGATCCAATTTTTGGGATCGTCGACCCTATATTCTATGGTATGGTTCTGTAGGGATATATCAAGACCATTGGTGATCATGTCCTTCAAACACAGGACGGTCGGCATTCTTCCTGGCATTAATAGAAAGTTCAAGTTGATGATTAGGCCAAGTTTTGGAAGTGGTATTTGGATTCTCACCGTCACTGTTCCCTTCTTCCTCCCACCGATTCCCGTTATTCCTCGTTTCTGTGGCTTGATAGCAGGTCGGAGTCCAAATGTTCGACAGTAGTTAATATATTGCTCCATGGACATTATGGAGTTACGGTTTGCCGCCGTATCAATCTTCACTCCGTCGAACGAAACTTGGTGGTCACCTGTTATTGTCAAGTACATCGCCGCTATCATGGTTTCCTTATCGGCTTTTATTGTTCTACCATGTAGGAAGGCTACATCAGACATGCAAGTCTGGATATCGATTAAATATTCTTCAGCAACGTACGCAATGTCGCTTTCCTCATCATCATTATCATCTTCTTCAATCTCTTCTTCGATCCCGTCTTCGTCTTCGGCAATCATTTCTGACACGAAAGCTAAATCATCTTCCGTCAGCATGGCTGTGCATTGTTTCTTCTTCAGCTTACGCACAGCCTCCTTTACTTCCGTTTCAAAGTGTCTTTGACTTGCCAATTGACCTTCTTTCTCGCACACCATACATCCCTTCACTCCCCCAACCATCGTGGCAATTGTCTTCTATGAATCGGATTGAAATTTCCCTGTCTTCTACCAACAACTTTATTAAAGGTTCTTTCGCCTTGACTGAACCGCCTCCCCTATCCCTTTACTTTTCGTCTTGCGTCTCCACCGTAATTCTGCCCAAGCTTATAATTTGCTACCGCTTCTCTGTGGTCGAGGTAGAGTTCGGGTTGGGTTTTGGATAAGTATGCTGATGTCGTTCCTGCCGTGCGTGGCTTGTCACTGAGTCTATTTGCGACGCGGTTTATTAGTTTTTGGGCGCATCGTGGGACACGGTCCTTGAGTGTATCTTGAACACTTGGAATATCAATTGATGTCATCAATTGGTCGCGCAGATAGTGGTCGTCATGATATGATGGGTCCAGCTGCTTCTGGACACTCATCATCTTGGCCACGAACGTACGATATAAACTGATCTCGGATGCGCTGGGTTCAATTTCCATTGCTGAAGTGAGCCTCATTTCTTACCAGTCTCTTAGCAATCTGGTCTGCTTCTCCCTTGAGTTGTACCATTTGCGTAATAGCGCACCGCATCGTCGAAACTATCACTTGATCTTGCTTCCTTATTGATGAGAGACAGGGCATTGCCTTTGAGCATTATTAAGATGAATTTTCCCTTTTGGGTCAATATGAGGTCGCACATCGTGGCATATGTGCTAAAGGTTTCGAGGATATCATCCAGGTCTTCCTCAAATCTACCGGTGAACTTAGTCTGACCTACAAATGCGCGTACCATCCCGTGGACATTGAGTCCTCTCTATTAATGTTCCTTTTCCTCGTAACCATTCTTCACTCCTGATCTGTTGTATACTTTATCGTGTTACTTCTCCTTCCTTGGAGCCTGTTTTTCTTCTTTGGTCTTCTACTTTAAGCCCTCTTCCTTCATCCTCCGAATCGGAGCTTGATCTTGATGGCTCGCTTGGGTCTCCGTCTTCTCTTCCTTTCCCAAATGCGATCGCCTCTTCTTCTTCCTTGGCGGTGATCTCCAATTCATCATGCGGTGTTTTCTCTTCCGGTAAATTTGATTCTCCTCTGTCTTTTATAATTTCTTCGTTGGTTCCGTGGTCTTCCTTTCTATTATTTGTGTGACAGGTTTTGTGTTCATGTACTCTTCCCAATACAGAATGTCGATAACTGCTTCGTATTGGAATCTTTTTCTTTCCGACTGAATTAGTATTCCTCGTTTTATCAGCAAATCCTTCCATTCTTGTAGCATGGGCTTCGTCCATGATCGGATGGTGTATGGTCGGAATGAACTAATGAAGTCGATCCAGAGATACTAACCCCCATGGATGTTCGCGAGGATGATGTAAACATCTGTGTTGAGTATTCTCTTAATGTTTTAAGGTGGGTTTGGTGGTCTTTCATCGGAGCTATCCAGTCCAGAGAGTCTGGGTCATCTGCTAAATTTGGGAATGGGCTCCCTTCTCGGTCCCTGTCTTTCGCATTCGTCCCATTTGTCCAGGTTTTCCCACTCAATCCTCCTATTCCGTCACTTACGATTGGCGGTGGATTTATAATTATTGGGATGGGGAATTCTTGTCTTCTTGATTCTACCTCTTCCGGATTCATTTCCAGGCTTGCGCTTGATCTTCCTAAGGGTGCAAGCACTCTGCAGGAGCGTAGTTCCTATCCAAATTCAGCCCAGTCGTCGTCGCTCTACTGGCTCGGCCTCCGGCTCTTGGTCCTAGTTTTTATTCCTTTTTAAGGATTAAGATAAAGTCTATATTATTATTATTACCCTCTGTTGTCGGTCTGTTTCCGATGGCCGAATGGCGCTCGGTTTGGTCGTTAGATCCTGGCGTGCTTACGTTACAGCAAGACTTTGCAGATCCAATTCCCAGGCTCCACGCAAATTATTTTGGTCCTTCCGGTCCTGTTCGCGGCCGGTTTTTAGGTGATTACCTAACTGGCTACGCCCGTCCCACCTTTCGGTATGAATGCGAGCGTTGTTTTTACGGGAAAGTCGGGTTTCCTTTTGGCCTCAGAGTTTCTTCTTCAATTGATGGTAGTGGTTTTGATTTAATATTATATTGTTTTCTTTATTGTTATTCCAGCCACGCCATATATAAGCGTATCACGTGGACGGTTCTTCCGCCGTCGTGCGGTAAACACACGTGTCGGTTGACGGCGCTCTAAAGTGATCGCGTACTATTTTAGTACACGTGGTGGACTACAGAAGTAGTGCTCTAATTACATTACGTGTCAAGTGACGTTCCTCAAATTAAAATGTATGTACTGTCAGCCATTTGTGTGTGATTTTGTTTTGACAAAATATCTCAATACACAAGATCGCAAATTACAGCATACGTGTAGAATTTTCATCGTCATTTCCTGTTATCGCTAATGTTGTCCCCTACTTTTCCTGCTTTTCATCATTCTCTTGTTCCCCCTCTTGTTCCCCCCTTTTTCCTCCTCCTCGGTTGTTGCGTGATCAAACCTTGCTTGTCGAAATCTCGACAATTGTCAAGGACCAGAGAACATCAATTGTGTTCGACGGTAATGGTAGATCGTTTTGTTGATGAGGCATTTCGGGAAGTATTTAATACCTGATGGTAAGCACGGCAGTTGGAATGTATGTGTATAGTAAACTGACCCAATTTTGGTACGTAAGTTGAAATACTGAACTATTAATCGGATTGGAGGAGTAGAATTGTTGGAGATCAGCATAATCATCTTCAAGAGAAATAATCACAATCAAGTAGATTTTAACTATGTATACCAAGTTCAGCATATTTACAGAAATTAGTGACGGTCTCCTATCACAGCTGGAAATGAATTATTGAGTTGGTGGTAAATAATTGCAAATTTATTTACCGCCATGGAAAATCCCAAAATCCGAAACAGTCAATTGTTTTGAAAATCCAAAATCGAGATCCGAAAAAGTGTATAGGAATTTTCTTTGCAAACAGACGTGTTGGAATCACTATAAAACAGCAAACGTTCTAAACAGAGCTCATTACCTTCAGGAACCGGGTCTAAGTTACCCTATGCCTGCAGCTCATAATCAAATTTTTGAAGAACTTATTCTTTACGGCCTTGAACCACATTTTATGTGTCTCCTTACATTACTTAATCAAAAGTTAGATTAATTCAAGTAACATGGAAATATAATCCAGTATTTGCACACGGAAGAAAAGGAAACAAAGCGAGAAGAAGAATAACTGCAACAGGAAGAAGATATGTGAACGAAATATATTTCGATCGGAGTCTGAGGACTCACCAATCGCTGAAGAATCCAATGATGACATCACCGACAATCCGTGTACTGGATATATCAACTATCATGAAGAATATGAGTATCAAGATGACGATTGAATTGATGAAGGAACTGATGACGATAATGTCGACAGATTTCAGGTTACCAAATCATTTATTGGACAATCTTCATATTTTTATGTTTCTAATAATACACCGTTACTAAATTCAATGGAACCTGAGGTTATTGGTAGGAAGAGAGTAATTGAAGTACCTCGCTGAGTTTATATGAAGATAAGTGATATGGAAGAGGAGTTATTCAAAATGAAATCATATGTGAAGAAGTTGATTGATTCTTTTGCCAAAGATGTTGAAACCGATCTTCGAAGAGTTTCTGCTGTAGTTCCCATGTTGGTTAACGAAGTAAGCGATATTAAAGAAGCAGTAAGTACTGTAATGTTGATAGTGCAAGGAAACCGTGGTTCATTTTCATATGCCCCCTCATCTAACTCATCTTCGAAAACAGTGATGAATAGTAGATGTGATGATTATCTACGACGATACAGCAGTATATTTCGACCAGATATTTTAAAGAAGGTGATTGTAGCAGGAGTAGTTTGTTTCTTGTCTCTTAAACCAGATCATTTAATTAACGGAGATGTGTCTAAATCGAAGAAGATGAAGGGAGTGAGACATCAGTTTCCCGTGCAAGGCAGGTCAACTGTACCTGAAGCATATGCTCTCGTCTTGAGTGCCATATTATTCAGAAGATGTGCTAATGAGAATATGGCAATATGGGTAGATGGAATTGGATTAGAATCTAGTTAAATGAGGATGATGATTGTAAGGTCAACTGTGATCAATCTCCAGAAGAACAGGTTTTGTCAATTCAGAAGTTCAACTGATGTGACTGATGTTAGATATGAGCAACCAAACAGAAATGCATCTGGTTCCGACTCAGATGGGTCATCAAGTGGAATTTTAAATGGGGAAACATTTCGTCAGCCATCTTGGCTCTCAAAAATTGAAAAAAAATGTTGAACCCGTTCGAAGAAAGCGGGAATCCACTAAGGCTGATAATTGAAAAGGAAGTATTTCAAAAAAAAAAGATTCCATACCAGATGAGGAAGAAGTAGTTCAACGCTATACTGACCGAAGTTTTTCTGACAATACTATGGAATTACATGTTGCTCGTAATCGAGGGAGGATTGCACTTTTCTAAAGCCTTGGATCTGCCCTTACAAAATTGGGAGTACCTTCTAATACTTCCGATTGGAAGCTTTCCCATCCAGAGATGAAATGGATTTACTCATAAGGGAACCAGACCGTACGTCATTTAGGACAAGTTCCGTTGCTTAAAAATGTTGATGATTACAATGCTGTAACCGGTAACGAACAGATATACGGTACTTTCCTTAAAGAATGTGATGACATGGTTCTGTCTATAAATCATGATGTTATTCTTAGAATTGAAGGTAATAGCAATGAAGAAAAAACGAAAATGACAAGTAATAATCAATTTGGAAATACGAAATCTACAATTTCAAACAGTGACAACCATAACAGTTATGTGGAAGATGAAGAACATGCTGATGGAAATCCTGATGGGAAGAACGAACTTAGAAGTATGAATCGAATTGTTAATTTGGTTGCAATTGAGTTTGAATTTGTGAGTGTATTTTGTGGTAATTCGTTGAAGAGACGGGTTGGGGAGCGACTTTGCCTACACGAGATGAACTTACGTGCCAGTTACACAATTTCTGTTATACTGGAGGAAATTATGCAATCGTACATGGTTCTTACGGCCGATGACGAACAGATGGAAAATATCGGAACAGACACGAAAAAATGGGATAAATATGTACGGTTCTTAACTGTCACGCTTGATGATTTGAAATCTACTCCATCATACCAGGAACGAACTTTTCATAAAATGGTAATTTCTGTTACTGCAGAAACCTACCGTGATCATCATGTTGATGGAGCCACGCAATCAGTAATGTGTGATGCTGACAATGGTTCGTCCGTGAACGGAATAGCAGATAGAAGAACCCAAATTAATGACGATTATAGGGACGACTTTTTGCTCTGAATTTTTGATTGGTTCACAGATGATGATGTGGTTCAAGGTATGAACACTTTCGTTGCACTCGGAGGTGGTGGTGGCACAGCCAAGAATTACATAGATTCTAGAGGTGGAGGTAGAGGCATTTCTTCAAGTTGTTCTCTTTTTTCAGTATTTTCCATTTCATTAGTCATTATCGGTTGCGAAGATAGTAACGGTAAAGATGATGTATGTAGACTAGCCTTGTTGAAAATTGTTTTGAAAATTGTTTCAATTTTTATGAATACTGATATGGTAAATGTATCAAACGAAGGCGATGTTTTTGATGATGTAATTGGCGGAAATGAAACTTCAGGACTTGACCGTTCGTTGCGACGATTTTGATGGTGCCATTGGATATATCATCTGCTTTGATATCACTAATTTTGCGACAGGTGATGTTGCAAAAATAAAACGTGTAAGTGCAATACCACCTGTAATACGTTTCGGTCCGCGCAGTTTACGAAGAACTGGTGTACATGTCATATATGACGACGGTTGGGATTTCTGATGAGTAAAAGGATGTGTGATGAGTTTATAACGCTCGAAACGTAGTCAGGTAAAGGGTCTTTCATGGTCATCCATGACCAAATTCCAAAATTGTAATTCCCGGAAAGGAAATAAATTAAAGATAAAAATAAATGGCAGTCTGCGGAGCGAAAAATCCTTTTTTACATGCTTCTGTTGTGGTCAGCGAACTCGAGGAGGTCGTAGTACACCTCCTTGTCCTCTTTCTACTGCTTGCCAAATTCTGGTACCTCCCCCGGGCGCTCTGTCAACCCAGTATCCTCCGAAACAATCCTGCTCGCGAAGAATTTTCGCTCTAGTTTACTCTCTATGAAGTAGTCGTCGTCGTTGTTTTCTTCTTCTCTATCATTATCTTTCAGTGCCTGTACCTCTCTATCTCGCTCTACGATGTTGATTTCAATGTTCTTTACTACATCATGTTCATTACCTGCGACTTCCCCGGAAGCTTCCGTTGATGTGTCCTTTTCTATCGGCGTTATCTGTCATGCGCGTGCTTGTTGCACAGGCTGTGCGCGACGTCGCTTTGTCATCGAGTGAGCGTACATACTTCCACGAAGAGCTGATGCTACATGCAGACGTAAACGATCCAGTGCTGGTGAGATGGCCTGTACAAGGCTCATATCTACTACAAGTTCTGCCGCAGCCTCTGGTGTACATTTAAAAAGTTTCATACCATTTCCCATCTCATTAGGTATCTTATTCGTCATTCTTTCCTCGTTCACTTCATGATCATGATCATGATCATGATCATTTTCATTTTCATTTTCATTTTCATTTTCATTTTCATTTTCATTTTCATTATCCGTATGAAGGTCGAGAACGAACGACATGCCTATTTCTATAGGCATGTCGTTCGGTTATCCGTATGAAGGTCGAGACCGAACGACATGCCTATTTCTATAGGCATGTCGTTCGGTCTCGACCTTCATACGGATAATGAAAATAGAATAGTTAGACAAAGGCGTGGAAATGTTTTGAGTAGCAACATACCGTGCCAATTGCGGGACCTCAATACCATCGACGAGAATCCTGACGAGTAACGAATCGACATTTGCAGGATATAACGCAGATAATGCCCTTTGCACATCCGGAAGTAATAGTACGCCTGGTCGCATGTTGATATATCACCTCGAAGCCTCCTGTTCAGAGTAAGAAATGGGTACCAGACAGCTTCCAGATTGGACCGTAGTTGAGGGGTGGATGAGGGAGTCTTGGAAGAAGTCGCTGATGCGTCTGGATGCGAGCCTGGGTGATGATGCGTCGGAGTGCATGCTCCAGTTGGAAATGGTACAATAATTGTCACAGACGTGTTGTTGAAATTGAGAATGACCTGGGCCCTCAGCACGGGTGGAAGAGCACACGGCCGTCGTGTGACAGCGATTGTAAGTAAGTCCCTCCTCGCTGATCTCGGTCATGGTCGGTGTGTGAGCAGAACCCCCAAAGGTATCGACGGCTCGAAAGCTGACGTCGTCGGTCATGATAATAACTATGTTGGGGACTTCCTCAGGTGTAAAGATCTATTCTGGATATTATAGCGTTGAGCCCTT
>JAULBU010038386.1:918-15003 GCA_032358235.1 Odonthalia washingtoniensis | reverse complement strand
GATACACGCATCAATAAGTCATTGCGGGCACTTCGCGACTGCTCTTTGACTCTCGATGCTGCTAAACTCAATGATTGCCTTCATTAGTCGAGGCGCTCAATTCTACCTACATCCTAAATGGGCTCCCCTGTTGATGTAGTGCACTGTCCAAGCAGGCTACTGCGGAAAGATGACTCTAACAAGCTTTACTGTAGATCATTCTTCTCAACCTTCTGCTTTGTAAGTGCAATTAACTACACTGGATTTTTAAAAAACATCAATCTATTGGGCGACTGCAGGGAAATTTCCGGTGAATCCAAAAACTTGAATAAATAAAATAATCTTCTCTCTTGTTATATCTATCATTTCAAAGCCAATAAAAATTTCCTTGTACTATGTCCACAATTATAATATCCAACACAAATTTTTCGACGCGCCAGGAGGTGTTAACGAAATCTTATACATAGCATGAGTTCCCCGCAGCCACCGTAAAATCCATACGAGAGTCACAATATAACAGCATACTACAGATCTACGCATGCTCTTTCCAACAGTATCGTTGGCTTTCATAAAGAATTAAGTGGCAATTGGAAAGATGAAGTAGTTCGAGATATCAAATTTATTTCCTATACCATCATATACCTATTCAATGTTGTGAAGTAAAGGTTTAATTTCAACCTCTTCTATTTGGAAAGTATCACCATCACCATCAACAACAGCATCATCAATACGATTTTTTCGTCGTTTTCTTGTCTTTGCTCCTACATTTGTATGTTCCTTCTTTCGCATTCTCCATCTTTGAAGGATGCGTGAATTCTTCCTTTTTAGCTCGTCGAGGATGGTTAAATGAATTGAAATGTTCGATTTGTCGAAAAGGCCACGAACTTACTGATTGCAATCCTTCATGTCAATCATGCAGTTGAATTTGTACACACTCTCTGCCTCTATGAATAGATTCTCAATTTAATGAGACCGCAGGAACCATACAATTACATATTACAAAATATTTTGTGGATATCACCGCTTTCACATTCCCATCCACTGTTCCTAGGAAAAGAGCTATGAATAACGCCATCATTACGGCATTGAAAATATATATAATCTCCTTCAACAGACCTTAACTTCCGTGTTTCCATCTGATATAAATAGAGAGTTATCCAACCTTAAAATTCTTTCGTATTTGTCAATATTTCTATGTCTTTAATTCTATACTGACTTTCTTCTGTTCACTCTCACTATCCTTCAACTCCTGAGATAGACATAATGTTCCTACGACATACTTAGCAATTCACTGATCAGTACTATTTTGATGTCTTTATAATTTTTAATGCATCGTTGTTATCATTACTCTTTATCGAATATACAGAAGGATAGGTTTTGATTTAGGTATTTTCCGAGATATTCCGGATCAGCAAGTAACATGTATAATCTTGGTACAGGAAATAGGCTCTTGATGAATAAAGGCCATATTTTTTTTCGAAGATCAGAATTTGAAGGTAGAAGTGATGAACATGCGAAGGATTCATCTAAATTAACATGTGGTCATATTGATGACTGTTATAGAAGACTTTTTCATCTAATTTAAAAAACCAGAAAAAAGTCCTTTTCATATCTTTGTGTTGATCATACACTTTATACGAGATATTATTTCCTTGCAAGACGGAAAATAAATCTTCGTGTTTGTATGCGATTCCAGTACGTCTGTGGTCCCAGTGTTTGTCAGTTGTAGTTGAGCGTTGTTTTTAAAGTGACGAAACTGAATTTAATCATTATTCCCTAATTCACCACCTTCATTAAACTCATCCATTATATTCATTGCTTCATGGTAAAAGAGAAGAAAATCTTTATCGGTACCAACTATTTCTTCGTCTATTTCTGTACTTAAAACGTCGTTCTTGATTTGAACGTGTCAACCTTTACCACCACCACCACCACTATCATCATGATCGTGGTCAATGAAAGTGTTGGCCCGAACGTTGGACAGTATTTCTGACGGAGGCTTCAAGATATGATTATGATTTTGTCTGCGGATGCATGGAAGTTGATAGTTGAGGTTGAATCTTTACCTTTGTTGAGTGTTTATTTTGTTCGTTAATATGCGTTGAGTTTCGTGGTTCGTGATTGTTTTCGTTACCTGTTGCTGCGGTTGTTCGTTTGAATGAGTTGAGCGCTGATCATCATTTATGTTATCTGACTGCAGTACATGCTCAAGTTGATAGTTTGAGTTGGTAGTGAGTTGGTTGTTTCAGCCCTCATTTGCATCATTGTCTGGTATATCTTGATCGGATAAATCCATGACTCCTTACTCTTTCCCTGCTCCGGTTTTTTTCTTCCTGGCTTCAAGCCAGGAGACAAGTTGTCTGTTTTTTCATGGATTCTTGGGAACAGGTTCCGAGCTGATGATGTATCTGAATGATATGAACAATTCATTGAAGTTGATTTAATAATGTCCGTAACAGACTGTTGTGGTGCATAGAGATAGTCAATGAAATTCAACGGAAGTCATGATTGAACTTCTTTCATTTTGTTACATTCAAATTTTCCATGTTGGAAAAACTTTGGATTTTCAGTGAACATTTTGCCATAATCCACCAAACATAAAATCGTATTATTTATTATTAAACATTACAGAGCAACACGTGAAATAGAAAGAGACAATAACTGTCTCTTTCTGGATGCATATTTCAATCATAGAAATGATTTCTACGGTAGAGCATCTCTATTCACGATAAATGCAATTAAATTTTGTGTTCATACAGTGAAACTTATTAAAAATTGGCAACCTCGCTTGAGTTCAATTTCGATTATAATTTTATCAGGATTTATTTTGGGTTCAGTTCCAATTAAATTAAATTGAACCCACCAAAGAAGACACAATTTTTTTTTATGTTCAAGTAAAATCCGGTTGGCTCGGTTAGCTGAATCTTCAGTTTCAAAAACTTTAATCGTGGTCCGTATAGTATAATATTCCGGTGTAGCACAACAAAATATTCGTTCCTTCAAGGATTGGTGCCTCCTCTGTGCATACACTACCATCTTTAAATATGAAATTAGTGGTTTTCGGGCTTCCCTGCCAAATCAAAAACGATGGCAAATCCCACCAACTAAACCGAATATTTCTATGTGCCCATAGCAACCAAAAACAATAGAATCAACAAATATAAACGTGAAAAACATGACAACCCCTGCGACATATTCCTATTCCGTACCGAAATATGCCGATACTTCCAGCGACGCGTCTCCATCACTAGGGTCTGATAACGACAAGGTAATGCATGTTGAGACATTCCATGCACTATGGAGACCTCCAGCTAGAGATTCATACATTATGTCACATAATTCCTCCAGTTCATACATTCCGTCGCGAACGAATTCTGCGCAACAAAACGTAGGAGTGAATGTACATAGTACGGCGTGTTCAGTTATTGAAAACAAATTTGAGAAAGTTTTTGGGGCGCCGTTCCAGCACCAATCGTTTAATGGTACAGATGAACACCGAAATATGAACAGCCACGATACTAACTTCGGAGCGACAAATATTTACACTGATACTAACACTGGTACTGACATTGTTACTAACATTTCTACTGTTGTTCATATTATTTTTGATTCTGTTCCTGCTATTCCCACTGATGTGCCAATTACTTCCGAACGTACTGTCACTGCTCCTGCTTCTACTGGAACCGTTTCTATTTTTAATTTTATTAAGAAGAAAGGGCGGCCCATCGGTTAAAAAAACAAAACCAAAGTCGGTAGAAAAGAGGCGTCACCTTAAAATCGAATAATGAAATGGAGGGGAGGGGGAACATTTTCTGGGAGTGAGGGACTATAACTTTCAAAGACATGGATATTATTGAACAAGAAAGGCAGAAACCAAAGTGAAGACAAAACGTGGAACGGTATATTAGAGTACTGTGACACAAAATTTAAACTGAAAAGGCAGTCGGTGACGTTGAAGGCGAAATGGTGCTCACTTAGAAAACGGGTGACAATTTATTTGGCTGCCTAAGCACACATAATTGAAGTAAACAACATTTCTCGCACGGATGAGGAGCTTATATAAATGACGATGAAATACTACAAACTAAAATCAGTGATAACGATGCCGAATGGGGAATGAAATGATATCGTAGAGTTCAAGTATTTGGAGTCTGCAACATTTTTGAGCGACTATCTGAAGCCGGCGGATTGTCTGAGGAAGAAGAAGACAAAGAAATAAAATAATCTATACAACCTGAAATAAATTCAAGTATTAAAGAAGATGATGTAAAGTACAAGAGACGTAAAGAAGTGGCGGCAATGAGGAGGGAATTATGTAAAAATAAAGATGCGAAAAAGAAACAAATCGAGAGGAACAGAAACAAATTTATTTTGAAAATTCTACGAAAGCCATGAACAGATTGGTGAATTTCCAAGAGCGTGATCGTCGGGCGGAACGAAATTTCCGGTTGATGCAAATGCTGCCAAAATAATCTGATCGGTATAAACAATTATTTAAAATGATGATGGATGAGGTGGATACAGAAAAGAAGCTAATCGATGAAAGAAAAAGACAAATAATAAGTATGACCACATTAAACTTTTTCCAACATCATGATGCCTAGGTTATGATGTTGGTTCGTTTTTACTATATCAGACTTTTGCAGGAGCTCGTACGGTTCCTTCGTCTCTCAATTTGCACGTTTGTATTCCAGATTGTAGTCGCTTCGCACGTTTTCTTTTCAGGTTGTAGTCGTCCATCCCCGTACCAACAGTTTCAATGCAATTGAAAGTTGGTTTTTTTTCGAGAACATAATATGCTTTTATTTTCATTCTGATTTCATAGCACAAGTAGACTTTGCCAAATTTTAAAAATAATCGACCAATGAAAACCGTTTCGAAAGTTAGGCCCGTTCCATGAACAAATGTTTTGATTATTAGTTGATTTGTTGATTGCTAGCGGCCAATAATATTCAAGAATTTTTCAACAACTTTTTAAAAAACCCAACTCAAGATCATCAGTGAAGACAAGAAATATATTATTAAGATGGGCAACGATATAAGTTGGTATACGTGCATCTGTGGATGAAGCTATAATCGGGAATTGAATGAATAAGACCCATAGCCGAAACAGCAACTTCACGATGGAAAATATACTTGTTAGCCACGCGTTTAATAGCTATAGCCATTCAAGAACGACATATCAACAGTAGACATTCTGGTAAGGTCACCCTATTTAAGATTGGCAACATCCAACTGAGCCATTACGTGTTCGTATGCTTTTTCAAACGCTTGTTTCCTTTGCAAACTGTACACGAGTTCATTGACATGTTTCTTATGGCTGAGCCAATCTGTTGTTAAAGCTATTTTAAACATGACCGGATATTTAGCGTATGATTTCTTCTGACAATCAACTGTACCTTTCAAAATACGACGATATTCCTCGCGTATAGCATCTATATTATGTTGCCTTTACTGACGTTTGTTTGAATCCATATGATGCCTTGATCGTCCCATTGCGTCAATCTTTACCTGCTACCGTGTTGTTTGTGATTTTGCGACGTGTAATGTGGCGTAGGTGGCTTCGACATTTTTAATTTCGGTAATACATGCACGCAGTTGGGAATTGATGTGTTCAAAAACTGGAGCATTTCCATGCTCGTATATATTGCGAGTGATTTGGTCGTATAATGCTTGGGACACTTCTGCAAAATACCTGGCCACTTGAAAAGTGTCATCTTCGGTCGTTGGATAGGCTTTGTGGAAACGTTCAGAGAATTGAAGTTGCTGTTGAATTTGAAGAATCCAGATGCTGTTCGACGAATATAACATGTTGAGGGTATACTTGAGGGTTAGATTCATGTAATTTAGACGCTGAAGAAGGTCGGAATCGGTGCGATCGTTGGTAAAGTGAGTGATGAGGAGCGACGAATGAAATAAGAAATTGTTTCGTGGCGAGATTTGATTGTCTAGGAATTAGTTAAACTGACCCATGATGACGATGTTGTTGTAACAGTTTGTGATGTTGATGATTGTGAAGCGGGGGTATCAACGAATATAGATGTTGCGGTAATAATGGAGGATGGATCATTCATTGTAGAAGACGTACCTGTACCAACAGTGACAGACAAGAGCGGAGAATTACCAACGAAAAGAGCATTAAAAATTTTTTGTTTAATAAAGATAGAAATATCCTTCTAGACGTTATAGCGATATAATAGATTGGAATTTTGATGGTCAAGGTTTAGAATCGAGGAAATTATGCATCAATGAATGAATTTAAAAACATTCAATAAAAGAAAGAAAAGAAACTTTTCAATGCAATTGAAAGTCGTTGTTCGAGAACGCAAGATCTTTTTTATTCTGATTTCATGAGAAGGAATAGCCTTTGCCAGATTTCGAAATTAATCGACCAATGAAAACATTTTAGAAATTTATTGTCCAATTAAATGTTGAACAGATTGACCCGTTTCACGCAGTATACAGTAAAAACAGATTTCTTCCATCACCATCATCACCCCTTCCTCTACTTTCAAATACTTTCGAAACTACCATTACCGCCAGTGCCATGAAATTTCGTAACTAATTCCTCCCGCAGTCTATGAAAATCAGAACGACTTGTCAGATCAAATTATCGGCGAAGAAATGATTCATAATACGCATCGTATGCCAGTTGTAGCGTAATCTCACAATTTTTTTTCTCGGTAGACAATTCTTGTACAACCTCTTGTTCGTCACTATACATCTCCATGACCAAATTGTCGTCTTCTTCATCTAATGTTTCTCCGGGTTTTTATATCCTGATAAACGTGTTTTGCAGTAGTATACACACCTCTCTTATCCTTACAATGTCTCCTTTAACACACTTTCTATATTCCCTCCGTAGTACCTCGCATCTTGCCTGCGTGGCCCCAAAGCATATTTTTGACGACTTTTCTTATTGCTTCCTGTTGTTTCGTGTGGTGTTGTTCTTGATTTGTTGTAGGCTGGTGGATTGGTATTGAAAACAGTGGCCAGTTACGATAAATTCCATCCCCCAGAAAGTATATTTTCTTTCTAACCGAACCATCTTCAGCTATTTTGTCAGGTTGTTCTAGTTCAAATAAAAATTCTCCACGTAATATTTCTGTCATCAATTGTGAAACAGACAATACGTTCAAATCATTGTTTATGCCAATTCTCCCTGCAAACCAGCTCCATGTGTATAATGACCTATCGCACCAGCCTCAATTACAATTGTAGCCAACTTGCCCTCTTCATTATTGCCGTACTTCCCCTTTTCGGCAAAAGGGCAGTTCTTCCTCCTTAAATTCATGCAGTCCAATCATCCGCCGCACCCTTCGAATCCTGCTTCGTTTTATTAATTCTCTATTTCAATCAGTTCTGTTTTCATTGGTTGCCGATTCAGATACATATCGCCATATTGGGGCTTCATATCGCTCAAAAATTTAATGAAGTAGACACGAAGAGTTTCTTCTGCAATTTTGAATCCATCTTCTATCCTATCGTACTAATCGCCGGTTCTTAACAAGCGAAGACACGCTAGACTTTGAAATGTTGGTGATATTCCATTTTTCCCATTTGATTTAATTATTGTGCCCCACAATTCCGGCTTCAGTGATATGGGGTATTGCTGGATTCTCCAAAATAGCAGAATCTGTATCCCAAATCGTCGCCGGAAGTCTTTTTCTGGGTACACAGGGTTCGTACCGAGATACTCCGCCTCCCGTGTGCACGCCACTTCACACTCATCTGGTTCATCATCGATCGTGTCATCTTCATCCTCCATAGTTGCCGCGTAGAGTGAAATACCTCGGTAATCTATGTTGATCGTTGCCACTGTCGCCTCTAAATTCGCTGCACGTCGACTGGATCCACAGATTCCATCGTGCATGTGACTTTCAGCGATGAAAGTGACCGGCGGTGAATTTTCACAAAATCGCGCACTATTTAGACACTGCAATCACTTTTAAAATTGATTTCTGTTCAATTAGACAAGTCATCTGAGCTGTACGTGTCACTTAACATACAACAATGCGTGCTTCTTCGACTTGATTCCTCCCCTCCTATTGTCCATACTCTGTATACACTGGTAGTTAATACACTTAAAAACTTGGTTCAAGGGGGAATGAAAGCACGAAAAACAGTCACAAGTAAGATAATTATATGAAACTTAGGTAACTCTTTATTTTTCTGTTGTTCCACACTTTAGAAGTGGCCTTAAGTATTGTCCTTAAGTCTTACTGAACTGTAAGGTAGCCCTTACAATCTCAACGAGATTAGGTTACGGATTACCTTCCACTTTTACCGACTTTTCTACTATACCTTGTGTATTACGTGGTATTCTGTCACACTCCCTCCTTTACAGTGGCACGAAGAGAGAATTTGGACAAGTGCCGAAAACGGATACTGCATTATACACCTGCACATTAAATTGAAACACTGATCAAAGTTGATTTGCTCGTTTCTCATCGAATAAATTATTATCCGGGATTCACCTACACCTTAAACTTTATTTTTGAATGTAGCATCACCGGCACCTATAAATGTGTTACGGAATGTGGCAGCACCTGCACCTATAAATGTATTCCTGAATGTGTAATCACCTTCATCTTTAAATTTGTTGCTGAATGTGCAATCACCTGCACCTATAAAGTTTTTGTCAAACCAGCGTCATCAGTTTTTCTTGATCTGAATCTCTGAATGCAACTGGTATCATAGAGGAGTTTCGGGAGATATAAGTTCAAGTTTCACGGCGGAAAAGAGCTTTATACTCTCTATCTATTTCTTCTGCCCACTGAGGTTGAGCACAAGTGTTCCTGAAAGACGTTGCAAGTGGAGGACAATTGTGAATACCTGCGTAAGACTTATGTGGAACGAGATGGCTCGAAATTGCAACTATGTAGCTCTGGAGATCCACTTCCACTGAATCGTCAGCTTCCGTCGTGCTCACCTCGATCGGTCTTGGCCTAGAAAATCCATCGAGGAGACTTGAAAGAGATGGTAGGATATTTGATTTTGTGGAATGGAAGTCCACCCGGCGAACTATACGAATCTCACTCTTACCAGTGACAAAGACGAGAATGAGTCTCGTGTCACTTTCCATTTCGACTAATCGTGACAGCTCAGGTCCTGAAAGGAGCTTCTTCTTGGCTACAGTACGAAGGTAATAGATGAATGAGTATCTATTAGCCCCGAATTCGAGTTGGTTACTGAAATTGATGATAGAAACATTATCCCATTCAAGAATTGGGATCTTTTCGTTTACACAAGATCAATGCAGTCTATTCCTGAGCCAGTTGGCGTGATTTATTTCTTCTCCCCAGAATTCTTTGGGAAGATTGGTTGAGAACATAAGCACTCGAGCGCGTTTGCAATGCCTCTGGACAAGTCGTTCGATTATTCCATTACTTTCTGATGCATATAGTGAAGATATATTGACATTAATTCCGTTGCTTTGATATAATCTCATGAGCTCGGAGGCCAGGTTCTTTTTTTCGTTATCTGCTCGCAGGGTTTTGGCACAATACCCTTCCACTGAAAAGTTATTTTCAACCATTAAGATATAATTTCTAACTTTACCTGGTAGTTCACTTTTCAGTTTTATGAGGCTGATGTCCTACTTGGCTGTACAAGGTTCAAACAGATGAGTGAAATATGTGTTTCCTCCTAAACTTGGGAAGAATTGACCGGAGAGATCAAAGTGAACCTCATCACAGGACAACTTGCCCTGCGGTCGTTGAACCCTAGCGATCTGTTCCTTCTTCGTCTCTGTAGTCATGTATGGGACGCACTCAGTGCGTGGAGGCTCCAGATAGTTAATGATTGACCTAGAGGACACGGGTACATCATCTCGCTGGTTTGAAGGATTTGTATAGTGGTCACTGATCTGACAGATGATATTTGGCCGCCTTTTCCATTTTAATATTCATAAGACGTAAAGTATTTAGTAGATTGGACACTCAAATCATTCTTTTGTGTGGTAAGGTCACGCGTAACATTTTCACACGTTACCGGATAAAGACCGTCTATTCAAGCCGTTTTCCATACGATGTATTCTTTGGAGAACGAACCAAGCTTCAACACCATAAAAGCTTTGTACCGTAAAATTGAAGATGTCATGAGCACTTCGAATGACTCGGAGAGGACATTGGTGAACAGGATATTTGAGGTAAAATTGGGATCGTGATACACCTCGGAATGAGGTTATTTCCAATAAATATGCAGACTGTACCTTTATCAACTATTTTGGGACTTACCATGAGCTACTTGCACACTTTCTAGATTAATCCATTCGTACTTACTGAAGAAATCCCGGCAATGGAAGAAGTTGTGAATCGCACCAGAATATATGAATGCGTGGTCGGTATTTTCGTTTCCAATGTTGACAACGTTTCTACGAGACTTTATCTGAGCTATTCTTGATTGAGAGGGTTGAAAGTGACGATTATTTGGAGCTGAAGCTGGAGGAATATCAAATGTCTGGTTGGCTTGACCATAGTTGGCAACAGGGTTTCTACCTTGGTTACCATCAAATCCACTTTTAATGGAGCGATTCTAACCTTTCCCATTGTTATTAACATCACAGTTATGAGAGGATTTCCTAATTCGACCGTTCTCTTCTTCATTAATTCGAAACCGACAAAACTTGATGAAATGGGCTTCCCAGAATAGTGACAGGTTCTGTCCTCATTTCTTCTTTGTAAAGTTCCACCCGGGCCTCTTTCTCTACGGCCACGGTTACGTCCATGGCTACGTTTATATGTAGAACGTCCACGTCTACCACGGTAATTGGGAATGTCACGATTGTCACTCTCAATTTCAGCATGACTTCCAGAAAAAGACGCTGTTCTTGATTGATTTCCACGTACCAATATTCTTGCGACGCTCAATATTAGAGGAGATGCCCGAGTTAATATCATCTAATGATGTTATACTTTATTTAGAAGCCATTTAAAGGGCATAGAAAGACTGTGGAAGTGAGAGGATTAATTTTTTCACTTTCTCTTGATTGGTGAAATGCTGATCCAAGCAGGCGAGTTCGTCGATTAATTATATGAATTCGGATACGTGGTCGTCCCAGCTACCACCTTCATCAAACTTGAATTCTTCCATCTTTGCGTGGATATTGGTCACTGCTTGAGTGCTGGATACAGAGAATATTCGCTGCAATTCTTCCCATAGCATGTTTGTCGACTTATCATCATCATCGACAAGTAGATGAGTCTTAGCCATAGTTGAATCTCCAAGGAAAAGAACAATTGTAGACTTGGCCTTAGCGTTGGATTTCATCCATTTGAAATATACAATTCCATTTGTTGGTTATGTAGTCTCGTTGAAGCAGTCCAGAAGAAGGTCTTCACGGCAAATTACTGCATAAACGTGACGTTTCCACTGAATGTAATACTAGGGCTTGTTGAGCTCCGCGATTTTCGCGAATCCAAGATCGGCGGAGATGTTATAATGACGGCGGGAAGATAGAATCTGATTTCTAGATTAGATCGTTTTATTACGCCTGTTTAGTGGTGCTACCATGTGAGAATTCTTCTCGCGATGATCCGTACATTTCTTGCAGCCCTGACTCAGTTGCCCTCATTCGCTTCACGAAATCATGGCTAGTACTCCAACATGCCCCAGTTTGTTCAGTTCAACTCGCAAATACTGGTCCCGATGGAGACTATTCTGATCTCGCTGTATGTATAGTCTATACTAAGACGAGAGTTGCTGATTCTACTTTAGGAAACGCAATTGGGAGGGTTACAGGGGCGCTTCTGCGATTCAAGTCTACTGATTCTGGGGTGTTAGAATACGTTCCTGGATAACATCTCATGCAAGTGCTAATGCAATTCGTTGTTTTGAATTGCAATTTTTGAATTTACGTTTGCGCTTCGGAAACTGGTCTACTATACACAACTCTAATTTACTTTGAGAATTTTGTACTGGATTTAGCACGTTCGACGCTTACAACATTTCTGTGGGGTATTCTGGGTTAGGCGTGGGTCTTAGAAAATGATGGCATACCACCTTGCTCTGACTGCGAGTTGAAGCCCAAGTTAGTTTCATATATGCGGAGTTGGGGTGCATTAAACAAACATGTCACAGAAAACGGTCCGCTTTCTCATGTGAAAATATTTATACATGCATCACAGGCATACTACTCGAGGTCTAAAAGAAGAGTAGATGGGGCGACTCATACTCGAGCACAACACTGATCATCGACATCTCATTTAGTATGGGAGGGTAAACTTGTCGCGCAAGTTCTAAAGCGTACTGTTGTTAACTCATTTATGGGATGGAGAATGGTTCAGCGCCAAAATCTCCTCGAATCCCCACCAATGTTCAAGTATTTGGACGCATACAGGCACTCTTTAAACAATATTAAGTCACTGGGAAACTTTTTTCGAGCTGATGAAGGACATGCTCCTGCACGCAAGAAAGACCTGAGACAACGAATATACACCATCTGTCAGCAGTGATTTGGATAATTTTTCAATAGCCGGCGTCGATACCACCAAAATTTGTAGAATTTCTGCATTGGCTCGAAACAGAAAGAGAGGGAGGTTAACATTTTGCAACGCAAATGAAGGTTGGGTTCTGCGTATGTCCACATCTCGAAGACACGAGCAAACCCAAGCTTCGTCCGACAAGCACCAATGGTTTGCTCTCTGTGGACAGAAACAGAAACTGCATTGAGGTTGTTTGAGTCCAGGACATAGATCAACCTTCTCTTGTGTCCTGTTCGACGTTTTCCTATGTGTCAGGGTCCACAAAGGACAGAGAAAAAGCTGTTGGAACATCTTTCATGCGCAGCGCACTCTGGTCCCGCGAATTTACGACTAACAACTTGGAAAAGAGATGAAGTGGGACAGGTTTAGCCCTTTTCCAACCCGAGTGTTACCTTCTTTTTGACCGTTGCGATTTTGATTTCTAAATTGTGATTTTGTCGATTTTTTAATAAAAAAATCAATAAAACAAAATATACACTTGACAGTATATATTGTTTTTTGATTAAAGTTTCGAAGGTCAGCTTTTTGCTATAACCGGAATTGTCGCACTTATCTCAGCAACGTCCTTTTTTGTGCGCCTTTTTCGATCATGTCAGGCAAGTCCCAACGTAGCCTTACACCATATTTTACACGATACGCTTTCCTGTAGCCGAACTCCATGTAGGTGCAATGTAATATACCGTGTAGTGTATATTAAATATCACGGCTAGGGATATGAAACTTAGTTAACACTTTATTTTGCTGTTGTTCGGACCTTGACCATTTAAGGATGGCGAGGTAATTCAGTCCAAACCTCATTAAGGAAGGCCCGTGGTTGGCGGAGACGTCTTTCGTTGTCCAGGTGTAAAACATTAAGTCAGTTTTAGACGAATGGGAAGCAGTTAAAACGTACTGTACTCTTAGCGAATTTATAACTTCGCTAAGAAAACAACAGCTGTGAGTGGCTGGTCAGTACAGTTACGCTCGTCTAACCATAGAATTCACGGAAATGAAGTAAAATGACACCCAAGAATGGGGAACGGAAAATCCTATTTTTGTCATTCACAATCTGAGCAGAGGGTCCCCTTTGCATTGCATAATACATTACGCAATGAAATAATAAAAGTAACAAGTAGTGCGGAAATCACTGAAACCGCAAATTTCTCAAATCGGTCACTCGTCCGGTCTCGTCTATGGACGACAAAGTTAATTGGTGCAGTGGTAGGCATTGAGAAAAAAATCAGGCCGTCATCAACATCAATAATCGAAGAAGTAGGTAATTTCAACTGAGGTCGAGAGGTGATACCGTTCGACACGCTACAAATATAATCATTTCAACAAGTTGGGATATCATGAACACAATCGTTTGTACTTTATAGCAACTTCAAGAAAAACTACTTCTAACCGAGACAACAACTTGGACGATACTAATATTACAACATATACTAAATTTTTTAATACTGAAACACTACATTTATAGTATAAATGTTATAGTAACTACAGGAAATACTTCCCTGAACTGAGGTAACAACTGAAACAATATTATTATTACAAATACATATATATATATATATATAATACTCATATATATACAAAAGGTTGTGAAACTAAAACACTGCATTGATCATATATAAATTATAGC
>JAULBU010038375.1:0-15004 GCA_032358235.1 Odonthalia washingtoniensis | reverse complement strand
TTTAATCCAGTAATGAAGTGTAGTTGCCCTGGTTTACGTAGTAAACTAGGAAGCAGAACTTTCTCCGCAAAGTCGAAAACTAGATAAACATATCCACTACATTGATTTTGAAATTCTTACATTAAATGTCGGTAATAGTAAAATTATGTACCAGGTTGAACCCTATGGTTTTCCAAGGATGCCTCTAAAGATTCATTTAGGTATTCATTACCAATTGATAAAATAATTTGTAATCAAATGTAGTTTTTAAGTTAAGTGAAAGTTTCGCAAAAGTCGGACCCTGGTTTTGAAATCCATAAATATATATTTTGGCTCTCCCATACCCTCATAAATGCATTTTTTGTTTAAGGAGAATCTTGATCGCATAGAACTTTTTGATGTAACTTTTGCTGTTGGTCGTGATATTTTATCATTATTTTCTATCTCAATTTACATTCTACATATATAGCTTCACGTTTCGTATCAATCTGGAGGAGAAGAACAGGATGATCATCTGATGAACCCCGTCCAGTTGAACATGCCAAAGAATGTTCATCACCATAATTGTCTAATAATATTTTCGAAAATATTGTTTGAGATGTATGAATATTTGCTCTTCTTTTGTGTAGGTCAGGGTTATGTACTGCAACATTGATATAAGTTGAAGTAGATTGTGCATGTATATTGCCTGTTATTGGATTCATCTCTACTATTCCTGCAAAACCATGTCGGCAAAGTTTAATACCTTTAATATTGCACACTGACGAAGAAGTATTTGGTGAATTGTCGTGATATAATTTTCGCTTTTTTGCGTCAATATGTCTCGTGTTATAAAGGAGATCAATTGTATTTTTGTTGGAAGAAAATGATAAGAGCATGAATCGGATAGAATTGACTCTTTCTTGTTCTTCCATATTTGCAAAATATTGTGACATTTCCCAAAATTATTCAGCTGGGCAGGGTGGGTCACATGTGCACAATGAATACATGCCATCGAAATGTTTCCTTGCGTAATCTACACCTGATTCGAAGGAACTTTCATCGACACTGAGGTTGCTATTGTTCATCCTTCCATGGTTTTGATGTCGTTGGTTTATGAAGTAGCAAAATAGTTTGGAAATTTTACTTTCTTGATCAGAATACAAAAAACTTTTAAGACACACAATGTGATAGAGGGCGCTTATGGATTTGAGTTGTGATTTTGGGTGGAGGTCTAATGGCACGGTAGATTAGTGAACGGAGGAGTGGAGGTGAAAGAATGACCGGCTTACCGTCGAAAATGGAAACAGATTTTAGCGTAATGTCTTCATTGTGACGTGAGGAAGACGGCAAAGTCAGTTTTCCCGAAAAGTATAGACGTCTTCGAAAATTTTGGAAACGGACATTATATAGAAACGGCAGAGAGGTGAAAATGAAATTTCTCTGAGCCAAATAAAAATTGCCACGGAGCGTACAGTACAAATCACTAATTAAAGTGTTTTGTGAAATCGTGAAGGGTAACCTGTTCTGGGGAAGGCGAGTTGGGACGGGAAAAACACGAACAGTTCCGAACATGAGCAACTGAACATTGCTGTATATAAAAAATGTTCCCATTCCTGCATGACCTGTACTGATTCATGGTAGTGTCATGATGACGCTGTTATGATTATCTTTGATACACGATCAGGGATTGTGTAATTTCCGCCGTTCTTTTCCTACGAGGTGCCGCCGAAAACAGAGGAAAAGCGCACTAATAAAAAATATGGTATCACATTCTCGCGAGCTTGTGGTAAATCGAAAATGAGACGTGAGCTTGAGAGTACGATTATGGTTAGTGGGGCCCGGCATTCATAATTGGTGATGTTTTTGAATAGATGATCTGAGCCTTCTTGCAGTTTACGCCGCGATGACTTTATAAATAAAAAATAATGCGCCCTCAAATAGCAGAAACAGGCACGAATTTAGTCTGTTTTACTTATCAGAACACGTTTTATTTGCATAAACACTTTCTCTACAATTATGTAAACCGGAAACATGCTCATATGTTTTACGAAAAGTGGCATTTCCCCATTTTTGCCTTTCACAAACTGACCTTGTAACCGTGCAATGTGTACTTTCTTCCCGTCTCTATGCTGCAAAAATTATAGATCACCATATACCCCAAAAAGTGGCCTCCTCCGCACAATCACGGCACTTTCAGGCCTGAAAAATTACCAAAATCAAAAAGCGTCGTAGAAATCAGCGCCCTCTATGACATTTCGTGTCTTAAAAAAAATTGAAAAAAAAATTGAAAAAAAATTGAAAATAATTCTGATCGACGAAGTGAATTTTTTCTTTTTAAATTTTTCTCGGCTTCTGTTCGACTTTAGGATTTTCAAGCAATTTCAAGCTTGATGTCGATGATAACCTGGAACAAAGACTAATGATGATATCTTGGTGTTTATTAGCTCATCCGAAAGGTATGAGTCTCAGCATTTCACTGATATATGAATTTCAGATTTCAGAAAAACAGGATCTTCCATTTTTAAAACGGCACAGCACACCATGCAATGTCATTGAAACTAATTTGAAATACTGTAACGTTTGACACGTTTTCCGTCACGGCAACCGAAGTTACGCCAAGAAAGGAGTCCGCAGGAAATTCACACGTGTCACATTGTTTAGGACTCTTTTTTTTACGATTGTTAAAAAATATATTTTTAGTTTCTACTGGGCCAAGTATGCGTGGCTGTGCGTCCATTTTGTACAACTTTTTGAACAAAAATGAACAATGTTCATTTTACAATTACTGTAGTGGGAGTTTATTTTCGATCAATACCCTCCAACCAAGCGCGGAATCGACGAATTTAAATTCTACCATAAACAGACTACACAGTAATGATAGGTTTGAAAATTATTTTAAACTAGTTCCATTTTCAAATGAAAATAATTTATTAAAATGAAGAAAGAGAAATTATAACATTGTATTTTTGTTTAAAAAAATAGGTTTGCTTTTACTGAATGACGGTCGTCATTAACCCCCGAGTCTGATGCCTTTAAGGCTCCCTGTCGCAGATGACACCTACGGTACTAGGTGTCAATAAAGAATAAAAGTAGCTGTTCGGCAATGTCAACCCGCGGATGTACGCACGTTTTATTTACCCACAGGAACAAAATCAATATGAACTTCATCTATACGGACAACCGAATCAATTTCTGCTTTCAGTACCTAGTACTACGTTAACACAACTTTTACAAAATGAATGCGACGCACGTGAAAATATTCAACTAAATTTCAAACATAAATGTGTGGATATTAATATATATATGCCTTCTTTAATTGTGTAGAATGATTTATGTGGTGCTGTTTGTCATTTCATCACACCTTTTCTACTGGTCGGTGCGGATGGTGCTTTTTCCAAAGTCAGAGGTTTGGTGAGTCGTGAACCTGGTTTTAATTTTTCACAGCAATATATCCCTTGTTTGTACAAGAAAATTTTATTTATACCTATTTAAAGTTACAAGTACGTACCGAACGATTTGCATATTTGGCCGAGACAAGATTTCATGTTGATCTCCTTAACTAACTGGAGTAGACAATATGAAAATGAAAATGCCCCGAAATCTATCACAGCTACTTTGTTCATTCCACCTGATAAGTTTGAAAGTATTAAAAATGATGAAGGTGTTATTCAATTCTTGAAACAAAATTTCAAAGACGCTTTATCATCGATGCCCAATCCGATAAATGATTTTAAGGAAAATCCAACAGCTCCTTTAGCAACGATTCGATGTAATCCATACAATCACCATGACAAAGCTGTGTTGATCGTTTACGCTGCACATGAAATCGTACAACAGTCATTATTTGGCGGTACTCGAGTACTTAATCATTCACCTGCTGCAATATCTAATATGAAGTCATCAACAAAGTCACCAGACACCAGCAAAATGTTGGACTGGGATTTTGTTGAAACCAATAAAATCGTACATGAAACGTAGAAATTATGTACTCAATTGAAAAATGTGGAAAAAATCACGTACTGACATTGGTTAAACGAAATGGATTTACACGTAATGTAGAAATTTTGTACATGTTTACTATGTTTCGAATATAAATTCACATCGTCCGTTAGTAGAACACCCCCGTCCCATCTATTCCACTGTCACCATGGCAGTCGAACATCGCTGCTGCCAATGTCCAGTTCAAACATCGCCAATGCCGCCTCCTTTTCCACCGTGGTGGTCACACTTTGCCAGCAGCAATGTCCAGTTATAGAATCGCTACAGCCAACTCCTTTCTCAATATCCGGTACGTAAGTTGTCTCCACTTCCCAAAACATCACTGCATTTCCATCTGTTTTCAACTGCATATTACGTCATTCGACTTGTATATGAAACAACATCCCTACAAAAATAGTTTCAAATCGCTCAAACTCATTTCTTAGAACTAGTGGCAAGTAGTTATTTCAAGGTTATTTGTCTTTCAGCAAGAGTGCTTGTCAATGACTCTGACGGACACGTCCTGTCAACTGTTCTGAAGATTAGTTTGGTGTGTGGGGATTGGGACATCTCGTTTAAACAGATGGCAAGTAATGGATAGCAACTGAAGTTAACGGAGTTAAGGGATCCACATCCTCGTCTTTATCTTCATCGTCACCATCGACTTTTAATGCACCCACGATGATGACGCACATCTAACACCATTAGGTGGAAAGACGCACGATACATCATAGGCATGATTTATCTGTCGTACGGCAGCTCTTTAGCGCTGAAGTCGTCTTTCCATTTACTGGATACGTACAGCATATCATTGTACGCAAACCGTAGGGCGAATGGTTGGCTACTGCACCATTACGACGATTCTAATTCGAAATCAAATCTCAAGAAGAAGGCCTCTGCAACCCCGACGATCTCCTATCCCTACATGGAAATAGTGACTGCGTCCGCCACCCCCTGCTCACGGCTACCTTCTCCGTCTTTTCAGTCATCATGGGCAAGGTGTCCTGCAAACCCTCCACCACGCTGGATACATACATGCACAGCATTTCATTGCACATAAGCCGGAGGGCGGATGGTTGGCGCCTACACCACTACGACGATTGTCATTCTATATATAATCTCACGCAGAAAGACACTTTAGTTCCGACAATATCCGATTCCCACGGAAACAGGGACTGCGTCCGCCATCCCGTAGCTTACCGCGACCGTTTCCATCTCGTCAGCCATTACAGTCACAGTTTCCTTCATGCATCTTACCGGTGTGCCATCGTCCACGCCTACCATCTCACTCACTAGTACGCTGGCGGTGATCACTGTTACTCCCTCGCCTACATCTACACACACCCTCATCATCAGAGGTGATAAAACCCTTCGGAAATAACAGGAACAAAAACCAATCAAAGAGTTGTAACTCAAGTTAAAATCATAACACGAATGTAATTTCTTTTTCATTTAGCATTTTTTTCGTTTCAGGCTTCACGCTTTTGGCTTTTAATCATGCGTTCCGATGAAAGCTCATTTCCCTCGCTACGTTTCGAGCGCTTACCACCATGACACCCCCTCTTTTATTCAAGTGAATTTCCACGTCTGATAAAACTTTCTGGATAGCATCTCTTCCATCTCCTGTAATCAACGACTTCCAATACTCGTCTTCATTGAACTTCTGTATTTCAACTCTTCGAGTTCGTTCCGTACAATTTCCGATATTATATATTACATCTAAACAGTGGACTAGCTCATTGTAATCCTGACTGTAATTTTCTTAGGATGAGAGCCATGAATTGTAATAGTCTCAGTGGTCATTATCATGCATGGATGCCGCTACTGAAGGACTTGGATTAGAATTGAAATTTTCACGCGTATGAGTCATCATTAAACCATGATTAGAACCGGAAGGGAAAAAGGAGAGGGATCATTATTTGCATATAATGAAGGATAAGGTGGACGAATTGGATGTAGAACATCTTCATAGGCTAAGTTATGGTTCTGTTCCGTAAATATGTTACTGCTGTTGTGTAGAATAATGAACTGAGATATGGGTATGTAAATTGCTGATGCCCGATGTTGTAACCCGATTCTTGCAGCACTTCTTCGGCACATACGTAGTAGTACAAGTAAAAGATGTGCCTCATTAGTTGATTTTTGATACACTCCTTTCAGTGACCTTCGTGCATGACCCTTCTCGTTACCAAAGAAAAGAAGTCATTCCGTATGTTCCAATTCGGTTGAATCTAGTGCAGTGATCAGGTCATGGTCCATAAGGTTTGACATGGGGCAATCAAATTCACTATCGATTAAGGATGATATTATTGATAAATTCAACTTCTTTTCTGTGGTCTAAAACAGGAAGAAGTATTTTGTTTAGAGGATTAGATCGAAATAGAAGGGATGATTGAATGAAAAGCACAAAAAAATGTTATTTTTCTGTGTTGTGCAACCTCTGATTTTATGTTGTAGTTATTTTCTTTCGGTGCAAATAGGAGATATTTGAACAACTGTAATTCTGTGATCTAGATCTTTAATCCGGTGTACTTCAACCACCCTTAACATATTTTACTCATGGAATAGTGCGAAATAGGCAATTAGCTGTTGATCGTTCGCTTTTGGTACAGGAAGGGACCCTTTTGTTATCGGAAAGAAACTATTTTCCAGCAGTGAGGAAGGAAAGGAAGAGAACCTTTTGTTATCGGAAGGAAAGTATTTTTCATCAGTAATGAACGAAATCAACATCAGGTAACACTGATAACCAAATGCTCCATTCTTACCTTCCGAAATCATTACTGAACAGAAACTGGACTCAACATGCCACAAAAATCCAACTGGGCAGAAAATGAAAGCGTCCGCAATACAAGACGTCGCCGACTATCTGAAACAGATAGGTACAGCCTCTACACTCCGCAACCACGCCTCAGAACTTCGATTACGAATTCATCAAACATACAACCTAAACAAGGGGATCCTCATCCCGCCCCTCTAAACTCTGAACATGTTTCTCATAGCAATGCACAACAATCCGATCCTATTGATTTTCATGTTCCTGTTGGTACTAATGATTATATGGATGATAGTAGACAAAGACAGTTGTCTTCTACTCATAATAATGAAATATGTCATGATACTGATAATAATCAGCACCTCCGTGTAGTAGATTTACGGACAGCGGATGATGTACGTCCGCCTGCAACGACAGAGCCAATACTTTCAACGGAATACAACCATTCACGATCAATTTTGTAAGTGGTCACACCACCACCAGAAGCGATAGAAAATGACATATTTCCATTTCCATCTCCTCTCATATATTTCATCAACGTCCAGTACACCATCACCATGTCTTTCTGGTGATATTTCAAATGGTTTAATTCAACATGACAGAGATTCATAATTGGATATTTTAACATTGTGAAGAAGAATGAAGCTGTTGTGCAACTTTCCCAGTTCCCTCACCATAACATCTACAACATGGTGTACAAAATCGACTTCTAGACACTACGAATTCATTCGTTCGCTAACCGCAAATTTGAAATCAGATCTGGCTTCAAAAACTTTCAAAACGGTTCATGATAGTATCTGGAAACAATTTCGATCACATTGCCTCTCAACATCTGTAATTATTGATTTAAACAACCATCTGGCTATTAAGGAAACAATACGAAATAACTTTAATAATTGCGTGCGTATTATTCTTCCCTCTTCTTGGTTGAAGTACGACGTACGTGCAAATTTCTATTACCAGCAGTTGGTTAGACCCTCTGATGAAAACTTTGAACCCAATATTGAGAATGAAAACATATTCAAATTTAGGAAAGAACTGTCAAGATTGGACCGTGTTATTTTCACAATTTACAAAGAGGATCTTTGCCTTGCTGGACCCACAGAAAATATTTCATTTCCGATCGGATCTACACCTACATTAGTTGATTTTTCAGAATGGACGCAGCGCAATGTAGCCATCACCACGGATGGATCGTCACAGAGTTCAAATTGCACAGAATTGATGAGTAAAATTGGTCCTATTTGGATCATACGTGCCGGATATTCATCAAAGGATATGTTTCAAGAAATAATGAACTAAAAGTTAACAAAAACTGGTACGGATTCAGAAGTAAAGATATTGCGTAATTACAACTCTGTTTAAATGACAGTGATTCATCCAACTGTCTACACTTCCAATTTGTTTAGTGCTTCTCCACCTAAATCATTTTCCAAAGATCACGAGTCATTCCAGAGAACAAGACCAGGTTCTCTTCTTTTGTTCAAACCTGGAGATCTATGTGAATTCTTCCGGCCAAGTTCTAAGAGTACAGACCAGACCCTCTTATCAAAGGATTCAATTTCCAAACTATGTATTTTTATTGCACGTTACTACGAAGACGTCGAGGACGGAATTCCTAGGCAACAATTAGTTTGGCTTCAGATTTCTAACGATGGAAAATTAACTGTTCTTGATTAAATATCAGTTACTGGTGTGCCTAAACTTCTACGGCAATCGGAACAAAACAGGGTTGATTACGCAAATAGAAAAGTACCTCCCAGATCTGGACGTTTGGAAATTGGTGATCGTTATATTCTTTATCCGATACTTTTGTATCATGATGACTTTACAGCAACTTCCACTTTGTACCCACAAGGAGCTGTAGGAGGGTGCTATCTTCTTCCAGTATCTCTTTGGTCTATTACAAGAACTTGTCCAAGTTCAGCCCGTATAATGTATTTATCTCCACCTGGACATAATACCTGCAAGGTTTTGAAATACATTGTCAACGATACCGTCACCGGTAACCCTTCTGCTATTGAAGCAATGGACCCATATGAAGAGAAATCATAATATTCCTAGATACTGTCGGCTTCATCTCCGACTATCCTACAGCATCTCTAGTTTTGGATAACAAATCACATTCAGCCCACGCCACATATACTGTTTGTAGTTTCCACAAACATGTAAACCAGGTCGTATCCAAATATGTATATTCTACAATTATCTCCCAAAATCCAGCTTAACTAAGAACAACTAAGCGCTCTATTCAGGTACGTCGTAACTGTTTGATGAAAGCGAGTAAATTGTGGCTTGGAATGAGAGAGGGTGGGAAAGAAATGTTACAAAACACCCCTTTTTCGACTGTAATTTACTTTAAAATGTTGTGATAGTAATATTTCCAATACAGAAGACGGAATACCAGTTAGTTATCGAGATTTTGAACCATATTTTGCCACAGGTGATGCACCAGACCATTGCATCATTGGTTTAGTCAAATGCGCGATCGATGCCTATTTTTCACAGTTGCAAAATAACGAGGTTAGACGGTAAGTTGATTCTTTAATATGCACAAAATTATGTGAAAATGGTTCGCCGAGGCAGAAATTAGTTTATAGCATAAGTTGTAAGAAAATGACTTCTATGACAATGTCTTCAGTTTTCTGCGTTCTTCTAGTATTGGATCCAATCGCCCATATGCTTATCCGCAGGTCTGCCAAGGCAGACCTTTTGATCAGACTGTTACGGAAAATCCAAGACATTCTTCGTAATCTACATTGGTGGCCACGTTCTAAACTTGACGGATCCGTCTTTGAAGAATTCGAAGGGAATATCGGTTTCAAGAGACTTTCAAGGTTAAATGTGCACAAATTTCCCGGATTAGTCAATAATGTACATTCCCTTCTAATTCTAGATCAAGATCTAGGATACATGATTGATAAACCAAATCTCCACAGACTCCTGTAGTTGTGAATTTGTGGTCACTTCGTTTTTGGTCACACAAGAACAATTGCAGAAATAGTTTTGGGAACAGTTCTTCAGGTCTTAAAATCAGCATTACGTGGTAACTCAAATCATGAAAAACATATCACGGCAGTATTTCATGCCTCATGTTCCGATTGGCAGAGTCATCTTGTTGAGTCGTTTCATACACATAAATTGTGGAAATCTGAAGGAGATCGATGGACAACTTTGAAAATTTTGGCCATGTTGTTTCTTAGGGTAGAGGCGGCAATGCTGAGAACAGATAATGAGTCTCACCGTGAATTATTACTTGATTTTTTAAAAAGGACTAATGAGATATTCTCAGAACCTTTTAATTCACAGCTTTCAGACAGATCGACCTACAAGCTACCAAGAGAACTGCAAGGAAGGATGTGGATGGGAAAAGGTGTTGGACGGTCTCCCCGCCACGAACTGATCGAAAAAGGTAAGAAATTACTGAATGATATCACATACAACAATATTGCAACAATAACTGAGTTACGTTCTGCAGTATATTTCCTGCAAGAGGAGAGGGCAACAAAACACGAACTTACCCATATCATCAACTCTATGTAGGAAATATCATACAAGTGTGTGGCTGGCAATCAGATCTCATACAAAAAGTTTTTCAAGTTCATGACAGTTACGATCGAGACATATCAGAGACTACAGTATCCTATTTTGCCATAGTCGGTATTATTTCAATCGCTGGTTCTAATGATTTATTGGCGATTTCTTTGCGTCTAACTGAAAATTCAAAAATAGAACATTCGTTCAAAGTAACTCTTTTAGCTTCCAAAATTCAAATCTTCAAACTACATTCTTCCGTACGCAGAGTCGCTGTTCTTCACTGTTTCAATGATGGTTGTAGACATTACCTATAAGAAAATCGTATCAAGCACATTGGAAGTGTTTTGAGATGAGAAGGAGTATTTATTATTTCCCGTAGGATCGGATACCCATCGAGAATGGTGTGAAACAATAGAAAAATTAGAAAATATAATTTGTTTCTGTATGTATATATATATATATATATATTCATATATTCATATATTCATATATATATTCTGGATGTACATATCGTATGATATATAGATACATATACCCATTATAAATAAACTGCTTTTTGTGATATTGTATACTATATGTATTCCTTTTGTAACTATACAAGTAATTTGAAGATGAATTACATGTAATTAGACTGTAGTGTTACATTAATGTTATCCCAGAATTAAATTTATTACGTCAGTAGTGTTGCTTTAATTTTCTCGAAGAATTAGATGCAATACGTCAGTAGTGTTACTTTAATGTTCTGGAAGAATTAGATTTAATACGTTAGGTGTTACTTTAATTTCAAAGAAGAATTTGATCTAATAAGCTAGTAGTGTTACTTTATTTTATAGAATAATTAGATGTAATACGTCTGTAGTGGTAATAATGTTACGGACCTATTCTATGTAATGTGTTTCCAGTGTTACTATAATTTTATCGGCAAATTAGGCGTGATACGTTCGTAGTGATATTTTATTGTTTTGAACTCTTTACTTGTAACTAATCTCACGCGTTATAATCAATTCCCTGGAAACCTTATTTGTAAGGTATCTGACGCGTTACAAGCATCCTTAGAAAATATTAAAGTAACAGTTGACTACGAACCACTTTGTAATGAGTTGAATGATTTGAGTTTCGAAAAATTGAATTATACTTACGGTTTCACATGTTGACTGAAACGTGTCCGACACATTGAAAATAATGCGAGAAAATACCGAAAAAAACGAATGTTTCTCCAAATTCACTTCGCAGTGCAGCCATCTCCCTGCGGTTTGTTCATGGTACGACTTTTCTATTTGTCGAAGTCACGTTTGGAATGTGCTTGAGTCTTATGGAGGATCACCCTCCACGGTTGCGCGAGCATGTGCCATCATAATTCAAAGGGCTCAATTAATGGTAGGTTTTCCGATTTATTTACTGAGACAGTTCTGATGGGAATCTTTTGGGCAGAATCCTAAAACATAGTTTATATGGTATCTCCTATTTTAGGATCGGTTATTGATCGCTTCTGTAGTCTTGTAAATGATGCCAATATTCGTGATGAATATCAAGGTATTTTATACTAATCAAAAACATCTATCTATGTGGAAAAATACTTGTATGGTCCCACTTAGACCTTCACGAGCTTTAAACTGACCTTGAATAATTAAAACTTCGTGGTCACTAAACAATTAAAATATACCAGGCTTCATCAACTGGAACTTGGTTGATCATGTTAGATCTACTCGTCGATTATTTGAATAGTACTGGTGGTGTGAGATATTTTGATTGTGGTATGTACACAATATTTCACAAAATGTTTATAAATAATCATGGTGAGACACTTCGAAGAGATGGAATTCATTCATGGTCGAGACAACCCAAAGGCAGAAAGAAGTTATAGTGCAACATAGATTCATAGATCTTTGATGGTGAAGGGTTATTGTAACGTTTCTTACAGTATCCTGACTATAACATTGATAAAGGAAAAGCAGACTAGAAGCTGTCAATAAATGACGCTGTATTTCTCGTTAGATCTGGATTTCCATCCACACTTTTTAAATTGGAGTGCAAGAGTAGATATGGAAAGGAACAAAGCAAAGAAACCAGTTTCTAAATGTTTTACAGACATGGGTACGTTTATTGGTGGGGATTTTATTCAATCTTTAATTATATTATTATGGGAGTTCTTATTAAAGAGGTGTTTCTCGGGATCAAAATAGAATCATAAAATGTAAGAGGTCCGGCATCAGCATTCGTATCTTCCTATCAAGCTACATCTCAGAAACATATGGATAAAACTGGTAATTACGTCTATATTGATAAAACAGCTTATCGTATTCCACAACGGATTGTTGCAAATATCTTCTTCTATCGATCGAAAGTCCTCTTTTAGACTCAGTAATGATAGAAGGTGCCTTTGAAGACTATTACGAAATTGATGGAAGGTTGAGAATCGTTTGCTTACTTTTTGCTTTTCTTCCAATCGATCTGCACATGATCGGATAGAGAATTATTTAATTTTCATAAAAGTATATGTTGGCCAGATTTTCATCGAAATGTTGAAGATGAGCTTTGTTTCCTTCAAGTTTATGAAGTACTAAGGCACAGACAACTCAGCATTGATAAGGTGAATGCAAACCTCAGTTGTATTCGTTTACCATGGAAATACACGGGGGCGAACTAGGGAGGAACATTTCATCGAAATAATTTGGGCGCTCATCTTTTGGCGCAATTTGGGGTGTTGTGAATTGTGTGCCTGCTAATGTAAAAGTTGATATTTTTGCAAGGATAGATTTACGCAGACAACGATACGATGAGTAAAGGCTCGGTGAGAGTGGGTGGGCGGAATGTATTTTTATGCTAATTGATTTTATAGACCCAGTGGCGAAGAATGTGTGTATGAATATCAACAGGTAAAGTCACAGCATGAGATGGAGAATGTCGATTTGGCTTGAAAAATTATTACAATATTTCTTACATAAGGATATTTTCGATTAACGGAAATACACCTCATTTTAATAACATTTCATATAATTATTTAAAATATGACACCTTCAAGGGCGAACACTATGAAAGTAAGAACACGTTTAATAAAAATCCGGAAATAATAATTGTTTTTTAAGTTTGCCACCCTTTACCAAAAAAGATTTTAATTAAACTTTTATTTCAACAATATTTAAACTATTGTTTTATTAATTTGGGTCCCTTTACCATAAAACATTTTCAACAAAATTTTCAACCTTCAAAATTGATTCCACAACCTTCAAATAATGGCTATATTAATTTGGCACCCTTTACCAAAAAATCTGTCAATGAAACGTTTCTTTCAGAAACCTTAAAAATTCATTCAACAACCCAATCATTGAAATTTTGGTTCTATTCATTCATGAACCCAGTAATGTATTTGCTTCTACTGTAGTACCTCCGTCAGAATCTTCGACAGACTCAACAATCTAGGTGTTAAATTATTATTATGATTCATTGTTGACATAATAAACAACATCATCTTCATTATACTTTGCGTGGAATGGCAGTATACTTTATAGCATAAATTGCTTCTGATAATCGTACCAACGTACCTCTCTCAGTCATTATGTCTAGTTTAGTGCGGTTTGGGAGTGGGATATATATTAAAGATGTACAACCAAATGGCTTGAACAATTGTGGTCAGCTTCCTTATAAAAGGAACGATGGTAAGGTGTTTCTTTGCTTTTAAAGTGGCTCTGATGTGCTAATTTGCTATCATTGTCGTATAAATTACAATGTATCACACGATAATTTTTGCAGACCTGCATCAATGTGCACGGTACGCGCAATTTCAGTGAGAGTCCTGTTCATTCTCTGTGTCAGATAAATCTAGGTGTAGCTCTCTCTTTGAGCGCATGAGTTATTCCACTGGTAAGACGACACACCTTAATATTACTGGAGTTTTATCCCGTCCCTTGGTCCATTTTCAGGGTTTGTTCTTAATAGACTTTATTACGAATAAAGCAGACATACCACTCGAATTAATCGAATTCTTGATATTTAAATTTTGTCAGAAATGTACCTGTAAGTCTTGTAACATCTTCTATATATGTCTGGACGTATAACTATTCACTCGCATCAGGAACTGAGAGCGGACGAAAGATAGTCCAATAAACATGTTCCCCTGATCTTTGAGTTCTGATTTTACTTTGTTTGGGGTATTTTTTGTATGAATTTGAAAGAATTTTCATTTCTCACATATTTCACAGCTTAGAGGTTTGTGTAATTTTCTTTTCTTCATTTTCAGTAATCCCAGCCCTTTGAGATGTTTTAATCATCTTACATACAGATTCCCAACTTTGCTATGCCATTTATTTTAGTATTCCAGGCATTCCGTTATTGTGAATGTAGTCTTACTTCACTGATTAGTTAACTGATTTTGGCTCTGTGTCGTTACAGGGATTATTATTATATTTTTTTGCCAGAAGCTTTTTAACCAGTGAAACCTTCTCATCTGTTTGAATTCATGCCCTGTAAATATTATATATATATTCCTCCCAATCCCACTGTCCATACACCCGTTTGCGGCTCATGCATATACTCCATCTGGTGTATCATCGTTGGACTCCTTTGCCGCAACAACTGCCTATGCATATTAAAACGCCCACATTGCATATTTGACGGTACACTTCCAACAACTGCAAACCGCAATCGCCCACCTCGCATCCCATAGCACGGTAAATGACAAATCTACCTACCCCAGGCGCCCTGCTATTCTCTATAGAAGAAGCATAGACAAATATGGACCTCCATCATTGCAACTTG
>JAULBU010038363.1:0-34982 GCA_032358235.1 Odonthalia washingtoniensis | reverse complement strand
CCTCGAGCCACCAACCTGATAAGAATCTGGCTGGCAGTTTGTCGTTTCCCCGTTCTTCGCGGTGTCTACTTACACCGCTCCGTCAAATTCGCACTCGCTCTGGACACCGTTCTCTCGGTCCTGCCAGACAACGAGTCCGCACACGGTTATTGGTTTGCTATCACTTAATTCGGTCGCTCGCGCTGCTATTAATTCTCTCGTTGGGCTTCCCTTTTTATTTTATTTTCCTCTCGACAATTTCTCTTCTTTTTCTTTCCCCTCCCATGTTCATACGGCGTGTTCATACTGCGTCCCGCAGTACTGTATACTGAGGGATGCAGTATGAACTGCGGGACGCAGTATAAGAAAGGGGGACTGTAGCGTATCACGAGAGACGTACTACAGCCATGCAAGCACGGCTGTACACGTCATCACGTGTACGCTCCACACCTCCCCGTGCCACCGTCACCATCCGATCGTGTCCGTCCCTTGTCTCTAATAGCATCCCCGGATACAGACAGACGCGCGATCCACAAGAGGTAAGCGAGGACACGAACACACTTCTCCAACACGAACGACGAACACCTGTCTTTCAATAAAGACACGTTTCCTTCCGTTTCTCGGTTCAGGTAGCTTCGCGCTGCCTGCTTCGTGGCACCTTTCAATCTGTCATTTATCACTCGTTCATAAAATTGTTTTTTTAAATTTAATCTCGCCTCGGTTAAGTTTGGACCCATCGTTGCTGAAAATACGCAATGTCACCGAAGCCAACTATCAGACGAAGAAGAAGCTTAAGGTATGCATCAACTACTTCTCCCATTCAACCATCACAATCGGGACCGACATCTCGATCTGTTGCACGATCGAAATCGGGACCATCATCTGAATCTGTTTCAGCATCAAAATCGGGACCATCATCCGGAGCTGTTGTACCAGCATCTGCCCCCGATGTAGTAGGGAACAAAGATGGATCATCAAAGTTTAGGCTGTCATCTGGATCTGTTGCACCATCCAAACCGGCACGATCATCTCTGGTAGTTGGACCTTCATTAGCGGGGCCATCATCTCGAGGTGTTCCACAATCAAAAATAGGACCGTCACCACCAGCTGGTTCTGAGGTAGCTTCAACAATCAGTTTAGATATTCGGAATGAACAGGATGACATAACGGTTGAGGAGCGTAAGGATAGTGGAAGAATTAGACGAAAACCGAAACAAATGAGATTGAGGGAGGCGAGAGATGTGGACAGTGATGATGATGGTATCCTAATTAGGAAAAGAACAGTTCAAGAAAAAAAGAAGGTAAGAAAAAAACGATTAAGAGAGGAGGTGGACGTAAGAACAGATGGCGAAGAGCAAAGCGATGGTGTCGAAAGTGGTGTCGAAAGTGTGGTTGGGGACGAAAGTCCAGTGCGGAACCAAAGTAGATTTATTAAAGTTTCAGCACAGTCCTTCAACCAGTTGAAACGGGATCTTGAGTCTTCCAAGAGAATTTGTCTTGAACTTTGTTCCACCCTTGGTCTTTGGAAAGAGAAGTGTTACAAACTGGAGAAAGATCTAAACATGGCAAAAGTTGAGGCTGAGTGCGGTAGTACGTATACTAGAGGCTCATCTGTACCATCAGCGATGTCAAAGACATCGTCTATCCTGGCTACAGCTGTATTGAAGATCAAAAAGAAGGATGTTGATCGAGGTAAATTTACGGAAGATCTCAGCCGAACAGAAATACCGTTCACACTGGCAAAGTTCATGTATCAGTTATATGATTGTGTGACAACATTTGCGCACCAGTACATATCTGAAGTGAGTATGTCTTGGTGCCATGACATGTACGGTACAATTAAATGGTCTCCAAATGTAGTTTGTGATGATGATCGTGTTTTAAGAGATTGGAGAGGAAGAGGGTTGGAAGTAAAAGAGTTTATGCCAAAAAACATTGATGGAAAAGTTCATCCTTCAGGGTCACCACTTTTGAACGCCTACCGTGAAATAGATGAAGAAGATTCTTCTTCTGATGAATTACACGTTGTATCATTGATTTATCCGATGTGTCCCATGGATGAGTCGATAAATGGAACGTTTTTCACATCCCGTACTGAAGGTTTAAAAACTATTTAGGCCATTGTTCTATCACTTTGATCCGTCAAAATGTGAATAACTTTCCATCTCCATCATTAGAGAAAAAACTTCTAAAATACGCAACTAAAGGGAAGCGGCTTCAGAATTGATTCAAATTTGTGTGTACCCAAAGATTCAGAACTCAAAAGAAAAGTATGAAATGAACATTTTCACGACGCTTGGTTATCAATACATCATAGCAACCAAACCGAAGGGTTCGTCAATTCCGTCTGCATTAAGTGAATTTCATGAGAAAAAAGTGAAAGAAACGAAATTGGTCTATTCCAAATTGCATCTCCTACTTCCAAATGGACAAAGAGATACGACGTGGTGGCGACACGCAAAAGTTGGGGGGATTTAAACTGTCACAAATTCCGAAAGCAATGACTCTTTACAGAAATCCGCAAAACAAATTTCTATTTCACGAATCACAGCTCCGTCTGTAAGTTGTGTTTCCGAAAATGATCGAAAAAATTTTGAGTGGCCAAAAAATTTTAAATTTTTTTGGGACTAAAAATAATTTCAATTTTTTTTCGGACTGCATCAAAAAAAATGTACTGTTTACCAAAATGACCACTTTACTTTGCTTTAAAATTTGTTTGCAATTTTGATAAACGAAATTATTTTGAAGAGGGACGAAATTTAAGAAATTGCATCCCCGAAATATTTTTGCATTCCCGAAATTTTGTGTCACCAATGTTGGAGTCCAAAACCATTTTGACAATAGTCAAAACAATTTTGGCGACCATCAAAATAGTTTTGATAGTCGAAACTTATACGATTAATATTTCCAGTCTGCATCCTTCAAGGATATAAGTTGTGATAAACTTAGTAATTTAACAACTCTGCTATAACTAGCAGAAGAGTTTGGTAGTACCATTTCCACTCTACGATTTAGATGTCGTAATTCATCTTGTTCATTTTCATGCACTACCGCGAATAGTTTGGACACGCATGTTTCGATAAGCCATGCTCGAGTGGAGCAGAATGAAGAACGCAAGAATAAACTCCGTCGTTTGGTGCTACCACCATCCAACCAAGTATGTGGATTGGGTGATATACTTCTAGTTGACCGCAGGACAGATCAACTATACTACGAAGACGCTGAAGAAGACGGACACTACATATCTACTCTTGAATCAACTATACCTGCTGATCTGTGAGAAAGACCACCAAGTATGAAAGATGCTGAGAATATTGAACAAAATGTGGAGATGAATTCTATGGTGGGAGAGGTATTCTCCCTCGGTCAAACGGTAGGAGACCATGCCTGTAATCATATGTTATCACTCTTTACGAGAAATAGTGGAAAATTGGAACAGTTTATTAAGTTGTATAAGAATATGAATGGGATTCTCGAATATCTTAAACGCCGAACAAAAAATAAGCTATTGAAGAAGGGTTTCAAGATAGAAACGCGGTGGCGTCGTTGATGCGTTATGCTCATTCCCCGACAATCGACGATACATTTTGTGGATTCAATGATAATATTCCGATTGACATAACATACGAAGTGACGACGAACGGGACTGTAACGAACGCAATGGTACAGAAACCAGTAATGCTTCAGCAATGTTTCAAGATGATAAGGATAGTGAGGAAGAGTAGGATAAAGATATATTGACGGGAAGGAAAGAAGATTTAATATAATGAAATCTAAATAGTTGTCATGTAGAGTTTCATTATAAGCTATATACGCCAAAATAGTTGCTGTTTCAACATCAGCTACATCAGTGGATAGATATAAACTTACCACAAACAGCAATGGAACTTACTGATCACCATCCTCGGAAACATTTTATCCTCAACAGCTGAAATAAGCAACGATTAACGTCTCGCAATTTCTGAAGAATTGGACAGAGCGGTATTGAGATCCGCGGTTCGTTTATTCTCTCTTCTTCTTCGCTACAGTACCACTTTCCTTCTTCCCTGACCCGCCATTCTCACGTTTGGTATCGTTCCCTCGTGGTACATCCCACATATATCGAATGTCACTGCTAATTGTTACGCTGTTTGTTCCTCCTTTTCCGCAACCCTTGAGAAAAAGTTCGCGGGTTAAGTTCAATTCATAATACTCACATGGGTCATAGATCACTTGTATGTAGCAATCAACGCATACGACATGATTAACGGCATGTTCTTCTTTCTTGAATTCATCATTGGTCAAATACATCTTGAGCTCAACCAAAAAGACCCCGCGCCTCTGCTAGTTCAACCAGATTAAATACGGCTCCAATCCATTCTCAACGCGGGACAAGTTGTGAGCAGGAAAGGATTTCTGTAACCACTTGCTTGCCTGACCCGGATGTCTTTCAAAAACAGGACCTTGTCTTAATGCACGAACAGCCTGAACAGATTCAAATTGATAAATACAATTTATTAACGATGCACGTAAACACTCATCTCCCTTACATCTACAAAACACTCTCTTATTACGATCATAAAACTTGATTCAAATACAACGACGGATCTATGACCTGGACCGTATACCACCATGAACTTATTCAGACACCTCCTGCAATATTCCGCAACGAAATGGAGGAATACAGATTTCATAGCCTCAGATACGTGCAACCGGTAAAACCCATCTTCCTTAATCACCATTGAATTGATGGTAGCACCCTTTCTCATATCATTAACAGAATTTACCGTCAATTTTGAAGTATCCGGGGCACGTCTGTAACTAGTGATTTCAATACGGTCCAAAAAATTATGAGCTTTTTGAAACCGAAAATTTTCTAAAATATTTCTGTACTTTTAGGCTTTTTTGACACCTCTTTTCGGTTCTTTTTCGTTTTACTGTACAGGAAATATTGTTCACGGCCCTTTCTTTTTGGTTTCACATCAATAATGATTTGAAAACTTATCAATAAATTTAGATTATTTTAGGTACTAATTTTGCTCTGTTAATCAACATTCATTGGATTATAGATTTTTTTTAAATTAAAAGTCCATAATACTACGATCATGTAATCAATATGGAATTGTTTGCTATTTGAAGGAAATCCAAAAATAATACGATATTGTACTACAAAAAGTAAACAATTCCATATCTATTAGTCATCAATATGGAATTGTATACTTTTCTGAAGGGAATGCAATAATATTACGATCTTGTAATCAATTTGGAACTGTTTACTTTATGAAGAAAAGACAATTTTATTACGATTTGGATGATTTGGTGTCATTCGTCATTACCTTCACAATGTGCGTCATTATCGTGTCAGCCTGCTCGAAAAGCGTCATATGCATTTTCGTTCCAGATCCAGACGTTCTATCCCCATTCCCACTACTTGACCCGCCCGCAATACTTTTTTGATAGCCAGAATTTGACCCTTCATTCGGAGTACCATTAATGTTTTCATGGCTGTTCTCACCCTTATCACTGCCTCCTTGGGATAAAGTTTGACCTGCACCATCTGTGTAATTCATCAGCTGTTGATGTTTTTGCAGTAGTACACTGTAAGTCTGAACGCATGTTTCCTCTATTCCTTTAGAATTCTGCAATTATTCTTCCAGCTTCGCCATTCTAGTTTGACAGACAAGACGATCATTCGGATCTTGTGCAGGCATCATCGTCTTTTGAAGTGATTCTAACCATCGTTTTGGCTGGAGATATTGCTGATTCGCTCGGTGAACATTCTCCTTTAGCAACTGTATCTGACTAATATATTGGCCCGCTTGTGAATCTGCGCCAGCTCGTGGTGGAACTAGCGGCCTACCAGATTGCATCGCCTCTCTAAATGCTACTTTCGCTGGCTTGTCAATAATTTTGAGTTCTCCGACAAACTAACGAAGAAAATAAAATAAGGCCTGAGGGTAATTCTGAGTAACGCGGAGTGAAAGGGGTCGAACTATGACGCCTCCCATCCTCGACAACATTTGCACCATCTGCGGCAGCCATGGAATCCATATCCAAACAGGAATGTCCCTCCTCGTCTGAGATAACACCTTGCTCACAGCACTGTTAACAGACCACACAATAGTGCCCTTCATGTTCCGCTCCGCGCTATTATCATGACTGTCTGTTTTTTCTACTTCGTTAGTTTTCACACTCTTTGAATCTCCACTGCTTGACAGCATTACTAGAACCTCCATTTGTACAATCCATACGACTAGTCATCCGGTCCAGGACATATTATGCATTACGTAGGATGTTTACGTCATCAATCAGCAGTCGTAGGACCACGGGAAAGATATGGACGAGAACTTAGAGGCTAAAATCTAATCGCTTGCATGTAACAGTTGACTGTACCCTCTCGCCATGACAACTCGTACTTCAAATTTTGAAACGGTGGACCTTCCACGGTTAGCTTTTTTTATGGTGGCAGATTATCGTTGAGAAAAGTATTATCGTCTCGTAGTGACTTTTTTCTGTCACAATTCCCTACCCAGGTTAGCCAGGTGCTTCCAACATCAGAAGAAGTATTCAAATAAATTTCTAAAGATCTCTCCGCCCCTTCATCACGGCCAATCTCTATGAGAAGCTTGTCCTTCATAGTAAAAACCTATACCTTTTGACGAGAATTAAAAGTTTTTCATATTGCAACGATTGATTTCAAATAATCCATTCTCAATGCTTCGTTCTAATCCTTTCGGACACCCGAAAAATGCACGCGTTATTTCCTTTGTCTTCACGAAGCACTCTTCCATATCCATCCTCCGAAGGGATACATTTTGTTCATTTCATATAACGATACCTCGTGGAACTTCTGCTTTCGACAAGGCCGAGCAAATCTGTGAACATTCCATGCCGTTTCGTTGACCTCCATTAATAATACATGTTGCGTAAGGGATTGAACAATTAATACCGCAGCTTGAGTTTGATTCGGGATCATGTTTGGAGCACCAACTTGATATCTTCCACCATTAGAAGGGTTACCAGAAACCTGACCAGAGGCCGCCATGATCGAAGCAGCTTTCTTCAGATTTTCCAAAACATTGACAACAACTGCATGCATATGATTTCGCCATGTTAGAACGTCATTCCAAATTCAAAGATGTTCATAGGTGGACGGAAGACGCTCTCTCGATGTGTTAAGCCTCAGTCTGACATCGTCGACGTTTCGGTCAACGCTGACGGACTTTGAGTTCTGTCCACTTGAGGAATGTTGCTCATCGAAAATGCTTGACGATTCTGTTAATTCAGGAAATTGTTGGAAATTGACAAAGAGAGACATTTTCGAATCTAAATCGGCACTCTTGGGTATGAAAATGCAAAAAATATAGACAAAACAATCATTGAACTATTACCTCTTCTTAAAAATCCAGCATGATGATATTGTCTACTTGCACGACATTCTTTAACAAATCCGGGATCAATTTTTTGAATTGATTTAATTGGTAATGTAACTAAAACCAAAGATCTCCATTTTTATTACATACCATTCCTAATCTAAGGCTCAGCTTTCCCCCAGTTTCTAATAATCTATCATTACCTATGTAATCACTTCCTCCTCCTCCATGACCAACCGTACTTCTACTTGCTACCACTGATAAATAATCTGGTTTTTCAACAGTGATAACTTCAGGTGCTATATGTACAGAAATTCTATTATTTGGAATCCATAAATCTTGTATTCTTGTTGAAGTATTTACAATTGGTGCTCCATTTCCAATACGACCACTACTTGCAGATAAAGCTAATAACCGTGATTCACGTGTTATTCCATTATGTAAAATACCATGTATACCATTCTCATCAAATCCATCTGTACCAATATTTAAACCATCTGCAAAACCACCACCAGAATCATTTCCCCATGTTCCTGTATAATCACGGAGAGGTCGTATACGTACTGTGAAATTTACTTTATGTTTTCCATCGTTTTTACAATCACATGTAACATATAATAATGTTGCACGTCCTTTTCTTAGTATGCCTCCAAATATTAGGCGTTGTATATTTACTGAAAGACCTGATGAATCACCTGTCAGTGCAGTTACATGAAATAATTCTTGAGATTCTGCTGGATTTTGAAGTAATAAAAATATACGAGTACTTGATACATGCGGTCCTACTATCATACCATGTGTTGGAAAAGTTGAACGAGTAGCTTCAGCACCATTATTTTCAGAAGGTATAAAATAACCAAAATATAAATATTTATGATATCCACCACGGCATGTTTTTTGAAAAGCATATTCAACAGTTTGACCAGTTGCAACTGGAACATTGAAAATAATCGTAGAATTTAATAGACTACTTGAATTATCAAGTTTTTCACAATCATATAAAATTGTATATGGTCCTGTATTTGCATCTTCATCAATTTGAAAATCAACTACTTGAGGTTGTGCAATGTTTGAAATTGATGATTTAACAGATGGTTTACGAATGTCATAATCTGGAAATGATCCAAAGTAAAAATCAAATGAGATTCTGTCAACATATGGTCGATGATAGAAAAGTGAGAATTGTAATTGTTTTGTAGGTTCTATAGCAAGTTTCCAATGGCTTTCCACTTCTCTATCACTAAATACTATATGCTTTTCATGTGAGAAAGATCCTGGGAAATCTTCCGATTCATCGCCGAGCATTATAGTAAAGACTTGATATCCTTTTCTGTAATTAGTATTTCAACATGGTCTACAGAGACATTCAATTCAGTTTCTATCGTTGCTGTTTTAATACCTCTGGTTTCACCATGCGTTCTTCGAAGTATAGCTGCCAGTAAGATGATATGAATGTGCATGCAAAATAACTTCGAATCCATTTTTCTAGTTGACTTTATTCAGAAGATTTAGAAGTACACCGAAAGGAGGGTAACTAGAATTAGGGTTAAGTCCTATTCCAGTCAACGTCTGTGCCATGATTGGTACAAACCAAGATCTTACCACATAGAAAAGAGTATAGTGCCGCACGATCAACAGTAAGATATGAATAAGGTTTGCATGGTTATGACCTTCTTCTAGAAGAATCTTCTTAATGTGTACCTAATCCATATCGGAAAGCGATGTTCAATCGGATTGTAAACCAAACTCTTAGGGAGAGCAGGCGTCAAAATATCTAAAGCTTTCTGAATGACTGATGAGTAGAAAGCAACACCTTTAAATAATGAATCGATTCAATAGAGGCTTGAGTAGCCGCAGACAATTGGTGTTTTGCAAGTTCACATCGGATACGTAGACGACGGACGGACTGAGGATTTCCGGAGATGTCCTTGCTAAACTTCCTCTTGACTTAATTCATGAAATGGTTCATCATACGGTTATGGAAATCTTCATTACCTATGTATGCATGTGAATGACCATTGATCGGATTTTTTCTTCGCGACGATAGATGATGGCGTTGGTGATGGCGGGATGTACGAAAGGTGGACGAGATGGATGATTCAGTCGTCAACGGTGGTGGTGACGAAGGGAGTTTTGGGAAAGATGCGGGGGTGGACAGATAAAAAAAATTGAATCAACTGAAAAAACGTGTAACGGAGCAAATAATGGCAAATTTTGAAAAAGATCTAAAGTAGACATTTGAAACGTGTTGTATGTTGATTTGTCTATCCGATACTGTAATAAACTTCCTAATAAGTTTTTGATTTTATTTTCGTGTTTTAACTGAAACACTTTTTCAAGAAATGTTTTAACAAGTTGTTTTTTTAAAAAAACAACTTTTCCATCACGGCGTAGGCTTGATCAGCCCACCTATTTATGTATTCTATTGTTTATATGTAGATAATATTTTGCATAATTTCAAACAATATTATGACAACACAAAATTTGTGAATAAAGTGTCAGAAAGAATTTAATTCTTTCAAAAAAAATTCAACCTTTAACCCTTCATCAAAAGTATATGACCTTTTTCGGAAAGTATTTACGGATTTAATTGTTCACATATAGATAATGTTTTAAAAAATTTAAAACAATATTATGACAATAACATTTTTCATAGATTATTTCAAAAAAGACAACCTTTCCCCCTTTCACCAAAAGTCTATGACTTTTTTCACATATAAATCTTCTCTTTTCTCCAAGACGGTACGCCATGTAATCTTTCCTCCTCCTTGTTCTGCTATCAAAAACAATGTAAAGTAAAGTTAGACATTTTTCAAATTGAGAGGAGAAAATCAATCCGTGTCAATAAAATGAGAAAAAATTTACCTGAATGATAACTGAGTGCATTGTTTCATGGGTCTTCAGGTGGGACGGTATAAAAATTAGCAGTTAGTACCTAAAATACGTTGATATCAACGATAAAAAGGGGGGAAATATTATTAACATGTCTGGCCATATACCTATCTGACCACGATACTCATCAATCTGCCGTCCATCAGTGATATATAATGAATATCTGACCATATGATCCATGTATCTTCTCCAGAATCTTCCTTTTCCGATTATAATTACATCTCCTCTTCGTAGTAAAACGATTTTAGGCTCACCAACGTCTAAACCTCCATTTCGAAACTGTTCCATTACTTGCGCCGAATATTTCTGAAACATTAATGTCAGTCTTAAATGTCACAGTGGGAGTAATATGGAGTGAATTAGAGAGGAACAGGGAGTAACTATACACAAAAAACATCTTTAACTGTCAGTGACAAAATTGTAAAAACTACAAATCAGAAAAAATTAAATTGATCGGCGACGGTCTCCGCCACAGATAAAATTCTGAGGGAAAACAATACTATTTTGAATAATATCAAAAGTTTCCAAAATTGTTTCCGGGACGGTCGAAAAATAAACAAATTGACAAATTTAAATTTTCATACTTAAAAGGTGGCCAAAACTATTTTGACCTAACAAATGCCAATTGGGCCATTTTGAAGGAAAGAATAATTTATTGAAAAACGATTTTTTTTGATGGACCAATAAAATTTTGGGCCTTATTGAATTCACTAGTTACAGACGTATGAAGTTGAAAACGACAAAATGTGGAGAGACAGCCCTTGCTCCTATCTGAAGCCATGAACTGGCCTTTTCCAATCTCATCACTGGAGAAAGTCCACGGTAGACTATATACTCCTTCTTGTCGACTATACAGCCGTTGTTCTTGGCAACACGGTCATCAAAAAATCCTAACTCGGAAATCCTAGTTCCACTGTAGCTCTCTCCGGAAAGAGCAGTCAGAAACGTCAACAATGGTTGGATAGGCGACGGAATCCAGGGATACTTGACCATATCTTGTGTGTTAAGTTCGGTGACGGTTCCATTATGGTTCACGAACAATGCTCTTGATTCGTAGTAGACTTCGGGTTCGGAGCTGGTCGCTATTTGGATGCCAACTTCATCTGATTCTCGGGGTCGAAACCGCTTATTTGATTTCCGAAGACTAAAGGAGATGCGGTAGATGATTACACAATGTTGAATAATGTATTTAGATGTTGCCGACTATTTGTTTGGTCCTCCGGACAGAAGCCTCGTGATTGATTTCCAAATACAAGAGGTGCATCCGCTGCGGATATAATGTTTTATAATTTAGTCGCCAACTTCGTCTGGTCCTCGGGGTCGAAACCACTTATTCTATTTACGAAGACTGAAGGGGATGCGGTAGATGGTTATACAGCGTAGATGATTATATGACAATGTTACCGACTATTTGTTTCGTCCTCCAGACCGAAGTCTCGTGATTGATTTCCGAAAAAAAGAGGTGAGTTCACGGCGGGAATAGTTTTCGTATAGTTATGTCGCCAACTTCTATCTGGTCCTCAGGGTCGTAACCGCATGTACGATTTCCAAAGATAGAAGTGGTTTTTGTAGATGATTTCTTCTAGTTTATAGTTATGTTGCCAACTTTTATCTGGTCCTCAGGGTCGTAACCGCATGTATGATTTCCAAAGATAAATGTGGTTCTTGTAGATGATTTCTTGTAGTTGATCTGAAGAGAGAAGAGTGAAAAGTACCTTCAAAGCCAGTGGTAAGTGTTTGAAAAACCTTAAATGACATTTGAGTAAGTCATTGTTGTGGTATACAATTACAGAATAAAACATTGTTCTAGTTTACTATTACAGTTATGTGAAAAATAATTTTAAATAATTTATATTTGATAATAATAATACTTTTTCAAGATTTAATTTAAATTTTTTAATTTAAATCTTGAATAAATATTATTATTATCAAATTCTGATAAAACAAAATTTGTTTATATTTATTATAAAATAAAATTTACAGTACTGGTCAACAAATTTTTTATCAATTTCATACGGTACACATGTAACTATAAACAAGATAATTGTAACAAATTATGTATCATCAATTAGTAATAAATAATCAAATATTTTATTACAATTATCGTGTGTTTACAGTTACATGTTTTTTTGAAAAAGATTTTATCAACTACACAACAATTATATGAAGCGCCACCACCACCTCCTCCTCCGCCACAACCCCCAACAACAACAAGCTCCTCCGGCAACCATGCAGGCATTTAATCAACAACAAACTCCGCCACAACAACAACAAGCGCCTCCGACAATCTAATGAATGGAGCAATGCCCGAACAGCAACCCGTGGATAGTCGATACACAAAGACCCAAGTGGTAGTTGCTCAAAAAAATATCGCCAACAATGTGTCTCGTCAAATGCCAGAGACAGAGCGTAATGTGAAACCAATCAATAATCCTTCTGTGGATGATACTCGAACCTCCACTTGCTCAGGTGGAGAAGACGGTTGCACCCGCCATTTATGGCACGACATTACCAGTTAATAGGCTTCCCGCATCCTGCAATAACTTCATTCTCATTCTCAGATCGACCAAGTGTCAGTTTCCTATTATTTGAGCATGAGGAGCTTTGTCTTTCGTTCTTCCAATTGCCACGCCATTTCCTGTTAACGCAGCCTCACCTATCAAAGCTACTTCTGCACCAGATTTCACAGACATATCTACGTCGTTCTGGCCTCCGAAAAATAGCTGCCCAACCATGACCACGACCACGTCGATCGTTTGGTCAATTTTCTACGTATCGAATTGGCCTCTTCTGATCCATCACATGCACCGGCTGTTTGATACGGAGTTGCCTCGGTGCAGTAGGAGCTAACTGTTGATGGCATCCAAAATTTTATCGGAATTTATGATGGATTTCAGGGGACAGACGGGAAGACTCTTTACCTCGCGAAGCCACTACAGAACTATCATCAATTATTGTATTTATCCTTTACCATATTGACGAATCCGTCTTCTTTTCTTTCCTCGCAATTGTAACTAGATTATTAACATTTTGTTTCTCTCTCACCTCAATCTACTTTGTTTTCTACATTGTGATTTCTTTACATTGCTGATCAGTCATCGAAAATTGAATTTACCTGATATTCTACAAACACATGTTGAGATGCTACGTGCTGACTTTGGACTCAGTGCTGATGGAGGAATGGTGGCTGAATAAACACCAAGCCTATATGTATCAATGCGTGGTGCACTTTCTCTTTAAGTGAATGTAAGAGCGGCAGATTCGGATATGCATAGTGGAACCAATGGATGGGGTGTAATGAATCCAGTCATGGCACTCTCGTTTATAATCACTGGACTGACGGATGAAAATACAGTGAAAGTCCTGGTTGAAAGGTTTTATGACGGGGTTAGGTAACTGTGAGAAGATGACAAAACATATATTGCAAACTTTCGCAATACAATTTATGACGTTCTCAAGCGATTAGGTGATCATGACAGTGTTGGTGAAGAAGGGTTTAACCTTCGCGAACTGTACGGGTTTTTCCTACTCTTTTTAATTGGGGTTACGGTGTGTGAGTTTTATACAAAATTAAGTTAACTGAGTATTTATGTATGTACGTGTGTCTGAAACACGACTTGAACTCGGCCGTCATTAGATGTTATCTGAATTTATGGTTAATTCCAGTGGACAGACGGGAAGACTGTTTTACCTCGCTAAACCACTGAAAAACTATCATCAAGAATCGTATGTATCCTTTACCATATTGACGAATCCGTCTTCTTTTCTTTCCTCGCAATTATAACTCGATTATTAACATTTTGTTTCCCTCTCACCTCATTCTACTTTGTTTTCTACAATGTGATCTCTCTACGTTGTTGATGGATTACATCAACCGCTTCTTCAACCACTGCGTCCAACTTGTATATTAAGGTGCTTTTCGAAGAGGAGGAAATAGTCTCGCTTAATTTACCTGACATTCTACAAACACATGGTAAGATGCTACGTGCTGACTTTGGACTCAGTGCTGATGGATTGATGGTGGCTGAATAAACGCCAAGCCTGTGCGTATCACTGCGTGGTGCACTTGCTCTTGAAGTGAAGGTGAGAGCGGCAGATTCGAATATGCATAGTGTTACGATAATAAATGGATGGCGGGCAGTTGCTCCAAAGAATTGAGAAATCACTTCCTTCCAAGAAGGATTTGGAATGAGCGTTACCGAAACTACACCAGTTTGCAACCGTATCTGACATAGCTGTGATGTTTGATTATACGGACAAAAGAAGTGGGAAAGAATTTATTCATATATTAAGATCAGTGGAGGATAATTTGAAAGGGTTGGAAACTCTTGGAGAGGCTACTGAACAAAAAAATGAATCAAAGAAATCAAAACGTCTTATATGGTTATGTAAGGCTGGAGAAGGATTTCCACACGACTCGTTGGATAAATTAACTTATTTCTTGGGAGATGCGTTTGATGTAAATGATGCTGAGAAAACGGGTGATATAATCCCCAATCCAGCTGCAGTGGCTATGTATTATAAAGGAAGTGAAAGTTTGAAAAACATTTATGGAGGATTGGATTCGGAATTGGATAAATGGAAGTCAACGTTGAAAGATAGAAGTATAAAATATTACTATCGTGGAAAAGAGCCTTACCAATTAGAAATTAAGGAAGAAAGTGTTAAATATGGTACTCCGGATGATTTTGAAGTGACTTCTGAAAGTAAATCATGAACCTAATTTTACACACCAACAATCTGAGCTTTGGTACGTAAACGTGTGAATTGATTGGAAGAATTCAAACGGGAGAGGTAAATTATTTCTAAGAACATCGCCGCTAAATTCGATATCCATTATACGACCTGGGCTGCCGTCCGTAGAGCGTGTGTAGAAGTTGATGCATTCCTAGTCCTTCAAGAGCAAGCCATGACGGTGAATCGTATGGTATGTGTATGAGCCTTCCTAATATTCTGAACAATTACAATCCGGATGCGGTGTTTCACGCAAAGGGACTAAGGCTTCCTATTCTCGCTCACAACATGAACGGGGAATTCGTTTCCAATGATGTGAAACTCGGGCGTGGATTGGGCAATGAACTACAAGAGGGCAAAGAAAGCGAGACTGACATTATGATATTTTGTGGACCTAACGCAGGTGGGAAATTAACATGTGCGAGACAAGTAGGTTCAGCTGTAATATCGGCACAAATTGGATGCTTCGTACTTGCTGAACAACTGAAAATGAGGCCATTTAGCGACATCTTGGTGAGAATGGGCGCAAGTGATGACTTGACGTGTGGCAGATCGACGTTCATGGTGGAGATGGAAGAAGTGAGTGGAATGTTAAGATGTGCGACGAGTGAATCATTTATCATAGCCGAAGAGGTAGGGCGCGGAACCTCGACGCATGATGGATATTCAATTGCCACGCAAGTGACACACCATTTTGAAAAAGTGAATCAGTCGCTAGCTGTGTTCTCCACTCACTACGCACGACTTGTGGAACAAGTCGGCAGTCTCAACCGTCACGGTAGGCTGAGGGTCGGCGTGTATGAGTCAGAATAGCGGTGGTAGAGGTTCAAGGGGTAATAAACCTAGGTGGAGTTCAAGTAATCGTACGAAATTGGGGGCTTGGTCATCTCGAATGTCTCGAAGCAATAAACCTGTGACTGGTCATGGTAATAATAATAGTAGTAGTAGTAGTAGTAGTACAACGACAACGACAATGACAGCAACAACAGCAACGACAGCAACGACATCAACTGCGGAAATGACATCGACAACAGCAGCGAAGGCACTGGTCACTGGAAGTAGTAGTAGTAACAATAATAATAATAACAAAAGTAGTAATAGTAACAGTGGGATACATTCATTATCATCATCATCATCACGATCTGGAGGTACAGGAAGTTATTTCACGAGTGTAACACATATTAATGCAATTAATATAGGATGTAATCTTGATTCCGTACGTGTGAATCGATCATCAAGACGTGAGGAATGGGATGGTGCTGCATTGCTTAATTCACAAACTCGGTATAATAATATGTTACCTGTTGGACCACCTATAAGTGTGATGAGAAATGAAGAATGAAAACAAAAAGAAGATGGAGAGAATGTATATGGACAAGCGGTTATAAGCTATGCATCGTCGGGAGAAAGTTACTTCAGTAGATTGAATGGACTTCAACATCAATAATGGGAATGATATACTATATAAACATCTAGTAGGTGTTGGTACAGAAAAAGATTTTATTATTATTATTAATCGTCTATGTCTGAGTCAATTGAAGTAAAATTGCTCTGTTTCGGGGGAGATTTGAAAACGATTGAATCCGCTACTCGTTATGAAATATTTTAACTAAGATTATCAAAAACTTGAAGGTATCACGAATCGATGAAGCTATATAATGTTATGAAACGATGTTTGGTTCTGTTTCTACACATCCTCAAAGTCAGCATATGGAAAAGCACGAAAACATTATTTTTACTAGTAAAAACGAATAATTTTAATTAATTTCTGAAATTTTCTACAATTCATGTCCCGTTAATTTGATTTAGTTATTGACTGAACTTATCTTTGATTGAATAATGAAATAAGTTACAGATTCTTCAAGGTATGAGAACTGGAGACGGACCGGCGCGAATCCATATAAAGGTCGTGTATTTGACTCTACACAAATCATTTCTTCAATGAAAGAGACCACTTCGCTCGGAAGTTTTGATTTCCTGCCCCGCTTTCTTGGTTATGAATCAATATATCTAGTAGCAACGAGTCCGTTATGGTAACGAGTCCGTTATCTGTCTTCTTGGACTCCTTGAACATTTGAGATATCTTGCTCCTAATTGCGTATTCAGCAGGTATGCTAAACTGTTTCTGGTGTTTTCGTCTTATCTCTTCGTACATTTGTCCTGGTCCCATCTTTTGCCCCGGATTTTCAATCCCTTTGTTGAAAAGATCAACTAAAAAACATTCAAAATCTTCAATATAGGAAAATCCATATATATGTCCATGCTTCGCCCTGCGAGCCAAACCTTGATTTGGTGGAGCAGTAGATGTTGTTGCAGAGATCTCATACTCTGGAAATGAGTCTTGCCCATCCCGAATACAAACTTTTTCAGTGTCAACAGCTAAAGACGCAATTCATGAACTCTGAGCAATTTCATCTTGACGGACGCAAATCACTGGTACTGATTGACTTCCATTATTGTTATTTCGACATTTATGACGTGGTCCAAATACATTCACAAGATTAGAATGTCTTATTATCTCTGTTATACTCAGAAACTTATTTTTGTCTACAAATTGTCCACTATATGTATATTGAAAGAAAAGAGGAGCCATGGTTGTATCTTGCTAATCATTTTCTTCATGTTTCTCTACCAATTCATTTTCCAGTTCATTACCATTTTCTTGGCCATCAGCACACTCATTTTCATTGCACCCATGTGTGTCTTCAATAATTACTTGTTCCGTACCTAAATGTTGGTTGGTATCGAATACAAAATCTTGTTCTGGACTTGTGGTGGTTTCTGTCATTGTATTTGAATTGGAGAAGGTGTGGAGATGCCATTCGTCGTCGTATTTGTATTATCTAGTGGCTGTTAGTCTTCAAAATCCGCTACATCATTAGTTTCTATATTACCTTGCGCTGAACCAGAAACATTTACAATCGGCTTGATTTTTTCCGATGTTGTTTCAGATCTAATCCGAGGGAACAATGAACATGCAAACCATCAATACCTGAATTAAATACAATAATATAATGGATGAAGATGTTCGTCGTTATTGAATGTTGTAGATGAGTGAGAAAGGAATTAAATTAAAGTTAATCATACAACCTTTGAAAACCTTCGGAATAATGAGAGACTATTTATTTAATAATATTTAATCCAAAAAATGCTCATACACAGCTCAGAAATCAACATTTCAACTGTTACAAAATTACAAAGAAAGCCCAATCTGTCCACTGTGCCAGTCCTCAGTGCTTACATCGTACCACTCAATATTTTCCAGGGTGTCTGGACATGTCTTCAAGAATACCAGTACAATGTTTCAAAGTGTAATTATTTGTTGCGGATTCAATATTTTTCAAAACCCCCCCTAAACTTACTTCACTTGACTAAGACATAGGCAGTTGAAATAAAATATTGCTTCTTTTCTTGCCAAAAAATAGTGTATTTTCCAAAAACAATTTCTGTTTCCCAAAAAGATTTTCTATATTTTTCGAAAACAGTTTATGTTTTACAAAAATGTTTTAGGAGTATTGTCAAAATCGGCTTGGAATTTTCCGAAAAGTTTTGGCTTGTTTTTCAATTATTTTTGAATGCTGTGAAACCATTTTTGACAGTACTCCAAAAATATTCTCAACAATCCCTAAATTTTTCGGGATTTTCACATATAATTTAAATTTATAAGTATAATAATAACTTATAGCAATACAACATTTAATACACTCATTTCACTTAATTACTTCGAGATCTAGAACTGTACTGGTAATTTCCCAATTCTAGAAATAAATCAAAAAAAAATTGACACGTTACCCGAAAACGGCGCCTGAAAAAGGCTAAAATTTTATGTTCATTTTCGGGGGTTTTCAGGAACCGAAACACAAAAACTTTTCTGTGTTTTTCGGGAATTAAACTTACAGACGTCGTAGCGTAGATAGGCTGTTTTCGATGATCCTTCTAGGAAAGCATTTCAATAGTTTAAGAAAGTTTCCACGAAACCAGAGGATGATGCCTCTGTCAAGTCTTTTATTTGCCTTGATGCAATAATAACAGAAATTATTGATGTGTTGCGTTGTGATAATCTGGAAGAAAATGATGACAACAATGTGGAAGAAAGGATACAGGAAAATGATAACGAAGAAAACTTTGAAGAAACTCTTGAAATTCGAAATGTTAGAACGACAAAGTCGTTGCGTGGTGGTCGGGACCCCCTTCAATCGGTTCGGAAATTTTAAAGTTTGCTTCCAATAGCAGCCTCTCAATTTTTTCGGACGCTCTAAGATTCTTCAAGGAAGGAATGATTTCCACGGAAAGACAAATGTTTCTTAGAAAAGAATTGGCTGTGGGAAAGGAAGGAAATTTACGTCACAGACTGAGAAATGCAAGTAGAACCTTCTGGATGGCGTTCAGGTACCCGGGAAACAATGTGTTTTACATTGCGTTGAACACAGAAGGATTTTCCAAAATTGTTTGTTCATGGTTCGGATATGTCCCTGTTGCTACATTTTGAATTCCAAAACACTTAATGGTCACTTACAACCATTTTCAGATATTGATAACATCAATTTATTTCATGACAGTTATGAAGATGAGGGTAATTATATTGAAGATAATGATGATGTGAGGAATGAAGATATTGACAATGAGGATGGTGGAGAGGAATCATTTTCTTTTTAAAGAGGAATAACCCATGGAGGTGATGCATTATCATTATTGTTAAAATTATTTAAAGTTTTCAGTCCTTTATTAGTATTTAAATTATTACCATGTTCACGATGGCGGGAAAAGCTTAAAACGAAGATGCATCAGGGGGTAGAGAACGTGAAATGACGAGTATGGATCGAAAAGTCGAGGAAAGGAGGGGAGCCACATTTTTCAGAATGTAGTTGAAGACTTACTATTACAGTGAGTAATTTTGGTAGATGGTGGTGAAAAGGGGACGGCATTGACTTACAGATAATTTCACACGACAATAGGTGTTAAAAAATTATTTTTTAATAATGTTTTTAACAGGTGTTTTATGTAATGACCCTATGACCGATTTCCTCCTACCGTACAGTTGCTATGGAGAAAAAATTCCAAAAATTCATAGTGTTGTCCCACAAAACATCTATTTACCGTACAGTTGCTATAGGGCAAAAAATCCAAAATTTCTTAGGGTTGTTCAACAAAATATCTATTAAAAATAATATTTTTAATTTTTAAAAAATTAAACTTATTTTGTTGCTTTTAACATCCCATTAATTCTACTTCTTAATGATTTCACATATACGTGTATTTTGATGTAAACAATTCTGTCACTTTTTCGGACCTTCTATTTTCACATAAATTCTACTCAGTTTACTCAACGGTTCAGAAGTGGTACCAAAACAATTTCATCAAACAAAACAGATGTGCAGATTCCGCAACATCAACAACTTCAGCACCTCAGATTTCAAACTACGTCCTCATTGTCTGATTGTGTTCAACACAATGAAGTTAATTGCGAAGGAAATTGCGAAGATGCACATCTACAAATTAATCTTTGCGTCAAAAGAATTGTAGTTCTACGCTAGAACGGTTACATATTTCACAGAATCATACCTTATTTATACATTGATATGTTAATACTGAAAATACTTTCTTCTAATTCACCTAGTGCGTCACTCTCATTGATTTGAATCAATATAAATGTTATGAACATAAACATTATGTTTACAGAGAAGAATTTTCAAAATTATGTTAAACGCAATTCATTTTTTACATAGTGACCTCACAGCATTAGAATAGGGCATTTTTTATTTCTAATTCCCTCAAAATGGTACATCTCCATCACCAATTATTATTCTGAGACCCTTCCTCATGATTGGCCAATAACCTTTCAGATTTTCATCACCATCATGATTTATTATTATACATCCCTTAATACATATTATCTACTCCATAAGTGTAAACCTCTCCCTTTGGTCTGTAAAATTTATTCACATAAAATATATATGATGGCCATCTCCTTTCATAACCAGTTCAATCTGTTTTTTCTGGAAATTGTGTCTGAAATCAAACTCAATGTCCCATCCGCACTAACAACATGAACTAGACATTTAACACTATCTATGGGAATAAGCCGAAATTTCTTAATGGAAAGCAGCTTCCCTTCTGCACCTTCAGTATGCTGCCAATTTAATCAAACACAGTTTAAACAAGTATCAATTTCATCAACAACCAAATCGCAGCTATTAATTACTTCGTAAAACTGAACGAAAGCATGCTCTCTTTCCATGTTCTGTCGACATTTCTGGCAATGTTCTCGACCATGCTCAGAACCGAATGACCTGTGAGTATTACCTCTTTTAATTCTGATGAAGGTCAGCACCCTTGCAAAGTATATTACCATATGTCCTTCTGGAACATCTTCACCTTCATGTGCACACTCTTCTACCATTATGTTGTCCAATCGTGGTTCTTTCGATCCATAGAATGTTTTTTGCAACTATCCTTTGTGAGATTCTATATGATGAATTCGGTATATAAATATCATTGTCCCTTTTCCTCATGTCTTTTAGCACGGGAACTTTGTACCCAGAAACGTATGCCAATGCAGGAAACTGGATTGAACTGTTCGTACAGTTACTCATTGAAGAATCTATATCTTTTATTTCATCCTCAATTAGATTTATCATTGATTAAAAACCATCTTCGCCTAAAACAGAATATTTATTATACAACTTATGGGTTTCAAAACTTTCATTATGTATACGCTGTTTACGATTGAATTTATTCCTTACACATGATCTGAGCTCCATCAATGTTACCTATAAACCACTTTTAAAAAGAAAACCTGCATCTTCCTGTACTGCCTGTATTCCACTGGCATTTCTTTTCTTCACTGGATCTGCTTCCTGATTGGATGTTATATGACCCTTCCCATGCACCCTTTCAATAGGTTGTGATGTTACATGACCGTCCCCAAGCACCCTTTCCATCCATTTTTCTAACGTTTCAGTCATTTCTGCGCCCGTTCGTTTCGACGTTAATTTATAATCGTCTTTGAAACTTTTATGGGATGATTCATAGGACCCACTATAATTATACTCAATACCACCATTTATTTTTAAATCAAGAAGTAAATGATCAATTAGATTCCACTTTGCTGTTCCCATCCCTGATTCTTCGTAATTTTGAAACAAATCATGCCCAATTTCTTAACATCCTATCCGATCGGATAGATCTCGAATCTCTACTTCACTCCAACCTGGAACTTGGTTTCTTTTGTACACAATATCAACAAGGTCAACGTAGTTTGTAAATACGTTTCTAATAGGTGCACTAACAAACTCCCCGCAACATGTATCAATCAAAGCACCTAGAAATGGTGATACCATATTAACGGTCTTTATGTCAGCAGCGTCCAGAATTCCACTTAGCCCCTCGTCCATGAAAAGTCCGCTTAGTCTTTTACGTGTAAATCCTTTGGAGAAATCTACGTGTAGGCCGTAACCCGGGGATGTTCTTTCTACTTCCTGTATGAAATTGTTCAGAAATTCTAGAACATATTGTGAATTAAATTATACAGGCGGCCATCACCAGATGCAGTAAGCATCGCCATACATTTCCTTTCTTTATCTTTCATCAGCTTCGATGAACATTATTTTAACATTTGAGATATACCTAATGGAAAATTACGCAGAGGTTCTAACCCGAAAATGACATAAATATCTACTGATTCGTGAATGCCAATCATAAGAAAAGTTGAAAGAACAGGTGGGATTAAAAACATTGATAACGATTTAATGTCTTCAACTTCGTTGTGGCTATTTTCAATACTTCCAATCGAACGAAGTAGTTTTATTGTTTTCTATGCTGTTCTCTCCAAGAAATTTGTACAGAAAAGTAACTGTTCCATTCGTACAATACATCGAAGACACGTTTATTGCGTTCCTGTATTTCGTTTAACACTCAGTAAATCCTCGGCATCTGGAACGTCGGCTATATATGATGAAAGAAGTAAATGACAACGAATTTTCTTTCCTTCAGCCGTTCCGATCGTGATTACCTTCAAAGATGAATCATATGCTGGTTGAAAAGCAACTTCAATACTCCGGCGAAGATCGTGAAGTATACCCACGCACCCTCCTTTTTTCTCTTCTTTTCTGTGCTGTATCTGGAATCAGTCAACTTATTTTCACCTGACATCTCAACTTGAAATGAAACTGGAATAAATGCCACAAAAGTATTCCTTGGTTTGGTATGCTTCTCCCTCCATTCCTCATTGCGATTTTGTAAAGTTAAATGAATGCGATGAAATGTCAGAGCGGATTCATTTAATGAGGTTTTATATTTATCACTATAGACTTGTAGAAGGCCAATAAACGATTTTTCTCAATATTAATTTTCATTTCTCCAGGAAACACCTCCAACAGCGTATTGCTCAATAGCCCGTTTAGTTCTGTATATGGCCTTAACCACTATGTCTGAATTCATCGGGTGAGTTCGAACTGATATACTTTGTGATGGGTCCGTAATTAGTCTGCAATTGGGAGTTATTTCTATCTGAGTTTGTAAAACTTTAACAGGATCTCTGAAATACACCTTATATTCCACTTCTCTTTGAGACTTACCTCTTTCCAGGTTGAATACCTCATTATCAAGCTTAATGAATGCTACCTTCTCTCTCTATTTACGAATTCTATTCATATCCTGGAACATTTCCACAAATTCACCAATAGTACTTATGTTCTCTTGTATTACGGTCAATTCTTCATTACAGCACTTATTCCCGGTGCCTCTTCCTAATGGGAAAAACACTCCGGAAAGGTCATTCGACAATTCAGAACATGGACCATGTGCATCTTGTTTGTAAATATGTAGGATAGGCTCTATGAGTTTCAGGAAACAAATCATCTCTTAATGTATCGTAGTTATCCGTGGCTCTAGAATCATACTCAGGGTGAGGAGAGTCGTTAAACATTTCTGTAGTTACGCAGTCCACAGCAACCCTCGATCCTACTCCTGCAATATATCGTGGTACGGTGATCGTACGTCTGGTAGTTAAGGATTGCCTTCTTTTGATTGGCCGATCCACCGCACTAGAAGAATAACTTTTCATAACATGCGTGTCGACATCATGTTGCCTTCTTGAAGAAAAGAGCAATAGTAATTAGAAACTCCAAAAGACTTTTATATCATGATGATTGACTACTTGATCATGTCTGACCACTGGCCTGGCAGGTCCCAAATATAATTTGTGGGCCTCAAATTTAGAGAAATATTTTATTAACTAACCTTTGTCAGCAGTGGTAAATTAATTGCTATTTGTCATGTCGTTCAACAAAGTACATATTATTTAAGTCAAAAAATATTAACCAAAAGGACATTTAATAATTTTAGGAAATCCCAAATTCAATTTAGACAAGGAACCTTGGAAGTCCATTAAAAAATCTAAAAACTACACAAAATGACATTTCATTTTTCAAAGAACATTCCAAGTCATATTTGGCTCCCGAATCGCGGGGGTCAAGATAAAAATTTCAAACTAAATCCAAAATATTGTTGTGTCCTTTTTAGGAGAATTCAAATGATATTTGGGTCTCGTACATAGGAGTTCCACAAAAAAAGTTATCAATATATATATTCAAAATGATACTGCCTTATTTTTGAGACGTTTCAAAGATAATTGGGTTTCGAACATCGGATGCCAACAAGAATAATTTCAAACTATTTCTAAAATTCTACTGGATGTGTTTTGGGACATTTCAAACGATATTTGGCTCCTGTGTGTGAGAAACAGAAAGGATTCGGTATGCCATAAAGTTTGCTAAATATTCGGACGATTTGTTAGACGTTTTTATTGAAACAGGTCTGGAGGGAGAATCGTTGTGGTTGGATTTTATTACGTCCTTCAGTCCACATACTGTTAGGACTTGGAGTGAAAACGCTTTGATATCCTGGGCAGAATTCCTCACCAAAAGAGGGATTTATGTATAAAATGGAAAGAAAACTTCGAAGACACAAGCACTTATATATGTCCTTTACAGAGAAGAGCACGTCGACTCTAAATTACGGCAGGAAGTCTCAGAATGGTTGAGAAAAGAAAACGAAACAAATAAAGGAGATGTTAACGAAAGACTAGCAGAGAAACCCACAACGCATTTCGTGCACCCAGACAGGATGCGGAACCTTAACTCGGATGTAAGGATAGTGCCAGGCGGCGAAACGGTACAGAATTGTTTCGCCCCAGATCCTGGATACTTTCTATAAAAGCCATCATCGTTCCCTAAAATTATGTAACAAAACCAACCGCCAGAGAAGCCATTCGAATCCACTAGAACCCCACACGGAATCGACCGTTTCCCAACATTGTCAGGATTTGAACCTCCAGATGATGACGACGATCCCAAAGATTCGTCAGATGGAGGCGACGACGAAAAAGACAAAAAACGCCCACCAGGGAGGCCTCCGATACCGTCGAGGAGACCACCCAAAATGGAACCATACTCCAGGGTCAGGGAAGGCGACAATATGAGGGAGGAATCGAAGCCTACCGATAAGAGAGCACTCTGTATTTGCGGACTGATACGAGCCTTCCCCGGTAAACCCACCTTCTCGAGAAATTAGGAAGATGATCTTGACAAATTCATCAACATCTTCGATACGCCGTCAAGAATGTGCGAAGTCTATGAAACCCAGAAGTTAGAGGTAGTTCCCGTCATGCTCTCCGAGGACGTATTAAACTTCAACGCAAATAACGCAAAGAATTGTGTAGAATTTGACTGGGCGATGAAAGTTCTGCGCGATTGGTACAATTTGGATGATAAGAAGGCGAGAATTCTTACGAAATGGCAGACGATGACACTAACTCAAGCCATGGCAGACGACCCTGATGAATCCGAAGTGACGGTTTTCAGGAAATTCGTAGCTGAGTCGATACCCGTGTAACACCAGCTCGACACTACCTATCACACCAAATGATTTTTAAGGGACAGGCTCCTAACGGCAGTCGATCTCCTGCTAGTACAGTCCACTCTTAGAGATCGTATGCCTCATAATTCGCAGCAGGCTGTAAATCGCGTTGCAAGTCAACTGAGTGATAAAAATAGTCGGCAGGTGGAAATAGTGCATGCATGCTTATAGATGAGTACCAAGATAATTACAACTCGAGAAAACCTAAGGCGGTGAAGCCAAGAAGGATGTAAAGAAACTATGGTCGAATGAATTCGGAAACAACAGAAGACTACCAGACAGTAAACTCCTGTGTCCTGAGTGGATGAAAGGGATTAAAGGCTTTGTGTGGGGTGAGGATCAAAACGCTATGACCAGGCACAGCAAAGAGGATGTCACGAAAACTGTGAACAAATTAAAGGAGAAGAACCCGCCGGCGTTGAAGATCTAGCTATGGTTCTGATGATCGCTGGATCGGACGAAGGAATAAATACTGAGTATGACGACCGAGCTAGATGGGTAACCGATGAGGATTTCGTGAACATCAATCTTGCATTAATGACAGAGGAAACGGCAACATCCTTGCAAGTTTCCCTATCGAACAGCACATTTGTACACGGGAGGACTTATGATCAAGATATGGTGATAGCTCTCGCCAGCATGAACCAACACCTCAAAGAAGGAAGCGATACATCTTTCAACGGAGTGACCATCGACACTGGGGCGAATCGCAGATCGGTAATGTGCGAAAGTCAATACAGGTCCCACGAAAAATAATTTGGGAGAAGAATTCCCATAAGGCCACCGTAGAAGAAAGGGTTGAGAGTCATCGGAGGCTATGGATTAGTGATTGGTGATGCAATGATCCAGATTCTTTTCCTAGAGCTCGGCATTATTATCGACGTCAACTTCGCTACCTCGAAGGACTACTGCCCATCACTCTTGTCGAACAAAGACATGATTCATAATGGGCTCGACACTTCCTTTCAATGCAGATATTGGCACGTTATAATTGTCGTCAGGCACTGACGTTCGAAAACTACCTCTTCGTACACAAGTGGACAGCAGACACAGCCCCATTCGTGCTCTACACCGGAGATGAGTTTATCAAGATCCATAGAGGCTTCAGGAACGACTCGGTTAGAGCAACACATCCCCTTCTCCAGACAGTGTTAATTCACTTTGTGGTCGTTCGGTACCCCCTTGGTTGCCTCTCGCTTCTAGTCTTTCTTCCAGCCAAATTACACGTATCACCCCGAATGGGTCCTCGAATCGTCAGTTAAGTTCGGATAAATAGAGGCTAATCCTTTACACGTGTCGGTCAAATGAGTGCCTTGGTACTTAGTTTGGTCTCCAACCTTTACCCGCGCTACGCTGGTAATTTTTCGGAGGTAATGAGACTCGGGATCTACATTCGGCTACTGAGAATCCACTCAAATAGCTAATTCGCGGTCGGGCCAGTAGGTGGTCGCGAAGAACGCTGACACGCCGATGGTTGGTACGCACGTAGTTTTCACCACTGTTCTCACGTTGATGTAGTTATCAGATCCGAAGCCCCTAGATGGCAACGGCGATTTGTCAGTTCAATGACAGTGGTTCTGGGTTGTGTTTTGCTTTATTAATCGGTAGCTTTATTATAATTTGCCCTTACCCCGACTGGGGGTCAGGTATTTATACTATAATCGGCTGCAAGCCGATGTTTCCACGACACGTGTGATACATTGCACTGTTGGGACAATGTGCTTGTGGTTCGAATTGTGAATATTGTACACGTGCCGGGTAATGGAATAATATGACCATTATGCAGATAACAAGATGGACCCTGGTGTAGTACAGTAATGGTGATTTGTCCTACTTGTGCCTGTGACCTGGTACCTTACTGTACGTATCCATTGCAGCCTACACTTATTTCCTTGCACTTGTCTTAGGTTTCACACAAATTGCTACTCGAGTTAAACCTGACTCGACACAGAGCAAAAGAAAAGAAGTTGCATAGTGATGTCGAATCTGAACTTGAGAAAATCGCGGAGGATTGCCAGGTTTGCCAGAAAAAACTCACCCCTCCGAGAAGATTCACGCTCTTTGTAGGCACCGAGAATTTCCGGTTCAACAACCGAGTGGTGGTTGACACGATGTTCATCAATGCCATGATCGACCTCATCGACGAATGGACCCATTTCACCGCGGTCGCTTTTCTGAAAGATCAATCTTCAGCAGAGATTTGGAAGTCAATAACCAGACTATGGTTCCTAACTTATATGGGGCCTCCAGATTTCCTCGCGGTGGATCAGGGCTCGGCGTATATTTCCCAAGAGATGAAGAAGAACATCGCAGAACAGGGTATAATATTAGAAGAAGCCCCAATAGAAACCCCAGGTTCCTTTGGTATCGTCAAGAGATATCATGGACCACTCCGAAGTGCATTCACAAAGATCTGGCAGACGTTGACAAAGGATATCGCAAATGATGCAGACTGTTTGTCGATGGCTATGTTTGCATATAATTCGACGATGGGGCCCGAGGGTTTGCCCGATGTTGTTGGTGTTCGGCGCGCTCCCTCTACCAGCAAGAACTGCCTCTTCACCAACTCAAGTCGAATGGCAGCGAGCTAATGAAGAAGCCAAGAAGGTTGTTGAAATGGGACAAGCAAAACGGCGCGTCGCATTTGTCCTTCGACACCCGGGAGGCCGAAAAGGGAAGGAAATATCCCAAAGACTTCGAGACATACCATCTGGTGCACCCGTCTTGATATACAGGACTTTCATGAAAAGTGGGAAGGTCCCTTTAGGTTCATCTCTTGGAAGGGAGAACTGCAGTCATCCAACTAAATAGAGGAAGAAAAATCTTCAGGATCACCTGTTTTAAAACATGTCTTCCTTCAAAATTGATCATGAGCATCGACAAAGACGGTACAAGTACGGAGCCACGGGACTGCAGCTCCATGGCCGCAATACAAGAAGTCAGCATATCGGAGGAAAGCAAGGAGGTGGATATCGGTGACACACCACGTACAGTGAATGTGAAAAATGGATCACCCGAAGAGGTGGCCTTCGTCAAATCGAGAAGACAGGAGCTTGAAGGTTTGGTGCACGATGGTACCTTCATCAAGGTGAAGGAATCAGGAATCAAAGAAGGGGTACGCATATTCGGGTCTAGGTTCGTCGACTAGTTGAAGAAAGTTGGAGACATATTGAAAAAAAATCCAGACTGATAGCCCAGAATTATGCAGATTTTGGATCAACGTCCATAGCAACCAAGGCGCCGACTGTTCAGCGTTTCTCGCAACAGGTAGCTCTGTCGATTGCAGCATCGATGCCAAGATTAAAGACGTATACTCGAGACATAACCCAAGCGTACGTCCAATCCCATACCCAACTCGAAAGAGACGTTTACATACGGGCACAGCCAGAACTTGAGTTGCCATCCGGATATATCCTCAAAGTCGTCAATCCATTATACTGCATATCCGAATCTGGATTGCATTGGTACTTAACGTACTTGATGCACCATCTTGAGACACTTAGCATGACACGAGTCAGATTCGATCCATGTTTTTTGGAACGGAGAAGAAAAGGGATGTTAGAAGGACTCATTCTGTTGAAAGTTGACGACTCCTTGGGTATGGGCAACGAAGTATTCCTGGAAGAAGAAGATCGGGCATCAGAGAAGTTTAGATGTAAATCAAGGGGCGAGATCCAAGAAAACAGGACATCATTCAATGGTATAATGATTAGCAGGAATAAAAATGGTGCTCACAATATTACCCAAGAAGAAAAGATAGACCCACTGAATATTCCAGAGATCCAGGACGACCTCAACATCCATAGAACTTTGGCGCAATATTTTGGAGTAAACCTCCGACCGGATGTGTGCTCCGGCGTACAACTGATCTCACCTGGGAGTAAGCCAACAAACGAAGACGAGTATAAAATGCTGAAGAGATGCATAAAATACATGAAAGAAACTAAAAACCAAGGCTTGAACTTTGTCAAGTTAAACCTGGAAACAACTAGGATAGTGTTCACAACGGATGCCTTATTCGCCAACGAAGAGGGTTTGAAGAGCCAGCTCGGATATGTATTAATGATGGTAGATGATGACGGTAAATGTAACATATTACATTACGGGATCAATTGATGCCAGAGAATAGCACGCTCGGTCATGGCTGCCGAGGTACAGGAATTGGTGTTGAGATTCAACTATGCCTTCATGCTGAATGACTTTATCGAAGAAATACTCGCGAGAAAAATTAGGTTGGAAGCACTAGTTGATAGCAAAATAGTCTTCAACGTTATAGCGAAGGATGCACAAACCACGGAACGACACCTGCAGATTGGCATTATGGCGCTACGGCAGAGCTATGACTTGGGATAATTAAATAGGATAGCTCAGATTCCTGGTGACCAAAACCCCCGCTAATTCCCTAACAAAGCCGATGCTATCAACGAAGTATCCACTCCTAAAGACGATGCAGGATAACCAACTCTTTATCAAACCCCAAGGATGTGCCGTGTCGTCCCAAAGAAAGTTAGTAGAGTGTCTAATATAAGATTCGATACTATGACGAGTTCGAACGACACGGTGCTAATGATGATAATATTTCTGATGATGATGTTGCTGCTAATGACGATGATGACTATTGCTGATGATCATGATGTTGCATATGATGATGATGACTATTACTGATGATGATGATGTTGACGATGATGATTTTGATAACGAATATGACGATTTTTGTAATGACGATGATGTCACTGATCACGATGTCGCTAATGACGACTATGTCGCTGATGATGACGTTGCTAATAATGATGGTAACGCTGATGATGTCGCTTGCCTCTATAGCGGTGATTGCCGACGACGCTGAGGACAATGACTACATAATAAGGGAAGGTGCTTGAAGACGCAAAAAAACCTACGATGAGCAGAGTAGTACGGAGACGCATGCTCGTACGAGGGATGATTGTGGAAGAATTGAATTCGAAGAGGGTAAAGCACGAACGCCCGAAATGGAAAACGGAATACGCGCAAAAGGGTACAAACCATAGTGTGCTTGACAGTCAGAATTGCAAAACCCAAAAAACGCCGGAGGTCGCCCACAACTTGCGAATTTCCATACGTTGTAACTGTAGAAGTACAGTAAAGCAGGGAGACACGACAGCATTACATTCAAGAGGATGATTTCCACTGACCACAGTACCAATATGCACCTATCTAATGCAAAGAAGGACGAACGTAATGTACTGTACTTTCACGTTACAAACGACACCTACTTGGATAGACACCCATACAATGCCACGAAGGACAGAGAGTTACACCATGAAAAACCTGCGGACACAAAAATCACATGAATCTAAAAATTCGGCGAGACACGTGGGAAATATCAAGAGGTAGGATTGTAATATCTAATTGGACAATTTGTATCAAATCCTCGACTATTAGTGGGAACACATTACACGATTTATTATCATTCAGTTTGACCTCAAAAGTAGTATAATACCGTCATGTGAACCAGGACGATGAATTTAATAAAAAGGCAGACATTTATTACAGACAACCAGAACCCCATCATTGAGCTACATCTAGTAACTATCTCACCCTTATCGAAAGGTAAACCCGGCTTAGATATATCTAACTGAAACGGGCCCACGGACTGGTCAACACCAGTAGCGAGGAGCACGGACAATCCCCATGAACTAAAGCGTGCCCGATTGTTTGTCGATTGCGTTGAGTCGACGGAGCACCAACCCTGCTTCAAACCATATAATCCGCAAAGCTATTTAACTGTAGCAGGAATCCGGTTTACCCTGCTCACGCATGGACAGCGGTAATTGCGAACTAACTTTATTCACTGCATTTTGTTCTATATTTGCATGTCGAGGATTTATAATAAAGTTGCGTTTTACCTACTTTTGAGTACTTAACCTCGGCTATCAGGTTGCATTTCTACAACACCATTAGATTTATCACAACTCTCTCCGTCACAAGATCTCCTCTCTTCCTTTTAATTCGACACTGATAATATGTTTCACAATTAATCCTTACTGACTCTCTTGCTGACCTTTTTCCCTCCCTACTATTACACTTCGCGAACTTCCTCCTCCTCCACAATCTTTCATCAAGCCCAACATGCACGTGCGAGATGCTTCTCCCTCATCTGTTCTTCGCCCCATAAAAGCCTTGCTACCAATGTGGTGTACATGTAGTATTTACCCGGCCCATGAAGTTGTCGCGCAAGTACTCCGTAAGTCCTATCAAATCTTACGATCGTTTATTTTGTCTTTTCCTCTTCACCCAACATTCAATTTCTAAATTCACCCTCAGCACCTTTCACCATTAACCAATCGATGCCACGTGTATTTCATATCATGTATGACGTCTCAAGTCTTCTCGATTCATGGCTTAACCTTTTGACAACTCCCTGATACAAAATTATTCGCGTTCTTTGCAAACAGCCGGCCTCGTAATCGCACTCCGAAAGTCGTCACCATTTAAACAACACGAAATTGCAGAAATAACATTCATCGTCTTATCCATTAACCTCCTTTTCCTTTTTTCACTCCTAATACTGCCAAGCTACATAACCTTCTCTCTTAAACAGCCACCCATGACGATCAACCAATTCTTGTTTTGACCTGGTAGAGATATCTAAGCAAGATTATCTTGCCTGCCCTCCTATCTCATCCGCACTGCGTACCATATCTAAAAAACCACTAAAACCGTGATACAGTTGGTGATTTGAAACGACCAACTGTAGTGGTGTAAACCACCAACTGTAGTGTATAAATCATTGAACGTGGTGGTTTGAACCACTATTTGTGTTGTATAAGCTTCAGCGATAACGTCGATTGAAACCGCTACAGTTGGTGGTTTCAAATCACTACTTGTGTCTGTTTAATCCAACACATGTAGTGGTATCAAACCAGCAACTGTTTTGGTTCAAACCACTACATGTATTTGTTTAAAACCACTAAATGTGTCGATCAGTAAGAAAACGCACCAATAACTCGAGAAGCGCTAATCCATTCCAAAATCCATCACCATCGACTTTATTGTATCCTAATTTTATTGCTTGCTGTTCAACGTTTATACGCAACATGCGTGCGACATGTTCAATTAGCGATAAAATACGCTTTTCAGGCACTGATCCACCTCCTTGTTTCGATCTCTGTGTTTGTGTTGCTGCTTTCATCTTCTTGTTCCTTTCATTCCGCTCTTGCATTACAAGTTTCATTTTCATTGACAGTCGCTTATCCAAATTCTCCAATACTTCCGGATCCTCATCATCCACGTCCATGTTCATATCTCCATCACTACTTTCGTCTTCATACTCATTGTTGCTTACACTGTGATTCTCAGCTTCACCCGCTCCGTTTTTCTTCAATGTTGTTTCCTCACTCTCATCACTATCAACTTCATCATCATCATCATCATCATCATCATCATCATCATCATCATCATCATCAGCGTTAATCCCTTCTTTTTCCTTCCTCCGTTCACTATCAACATCCATTTTCGATCTCTCAGCATCCACATCAACAAGAGCATCATGATTTTGCTCATCTTCATAGACTATAGTATTGGCAAGTCTCTCAATCCCGCTACAGTATATCTCCATAGCGTCAAACAAAACAGCAACGACAAGATCATCCACAAAGCTTCCAAGGCAATCCATAACCTTCGTTTCCATCGAGTGAAACAGCAATCCATCCCGTCAACACAAATCGCAAATCAAATGAGAAATTATTTCAATTGGTTCCACTTCCACCGCTGCGGCCTCATAACTATCATCCTCCTCTTCTTTTTTCGTGGAATGTAAAGAGTTTCGGCATTCCTCTAGTCGAATAACGACTGATACAATTTCTTCCAAAACTTCATCACCTCCTGTCGCCTCACCACCATCATTTTCATTTTCATCATCATCATCATCATCATCGTTCTCTTTTTCACTTAGTTGGTTACTTTTATCAGTACAATCGACCATCATCAACTCAATCGCTATATTTATCGCAATTAATTTAAGAGCTTTACGAACTGCATTGTTCTCTTCATTTTTTTCACAACTATTTCTATCTTCGTTAATGCTTTCACCATTCAACGATTCAACGATATCCAGAATCCGTTTGAAAAGTCTCATTTTCACATCCATACCTTCCATCGACATTATAACTCCATTGCCTTCTTCCATATCGTCTTCAAAATTTTCCATTGCCACACGAAGAGTGCTGAAGAATGTCTCCATTGGTATCTTATGGTCATGGTCATATTCATCTTCGCCAGCGACAGTACCACTCCGTACGTTTGTCACAAGCTGCAGTCGATTGTGAAATAATTTACACATACCCATTTCAGACCTAGCCCTATCCACAGTCTATTCCTCAGATTTTGGTAACCGTCCTATAAATCTATTGTCTTCGCCTGTAGCTTTGAACACATTCAACTCAATATTTAGTTCTTTTTCGCTTTCATTTTCATTCTCACTTGATTTGAACATGGATTAAAGTGTAATTATTCGGATGACATCTTTTCTCACTCGTGGACATACATCTGCAAGTGTCAACAAGAACTTCACAACAAACAATCTCGATTTTTCGCAACTAAACTCTTAGGATGACCCAAATTTGGTGATACAGGAATTTTCACCACACAGTTTAACAATTAGACAACCATTTTCCTCATGTTTCGACATAAATTGAAGACCTTTCTTAAAATCATCCTCAGCGAGTAGAACATGTAGATACACGCCGTTACCAATTAGCCATCAAAATGCCATCCTTACCTTTCCATCATCATTTAAGCTATTGAATATACGTAAGAATGACGTCCTCATCGATGTATGTAATCTCCTCTCATGGATATTCCCTTTTTTCATTCTGTTTATGGTATTCTCCAAAATGAGGGACAACAGATCATTGTTGAAATTGGTATTGAAATCTTCAATAGATTTAACATGTTTGCATGTAGTAACAGATAATAACTGGAAGATAAATACATTTCCTTCCTTTCCTTTTCTCTTTGAATTCTTCTTTAACATATCTCTATCTTGAATTAACCGTTTCCAAAAGAACTGCAAGTCTACTTTCGGTTTCATCGTGCATATTTTACCACCTTCATCATCAGTAGAAGTGA